>JAVSCE010013004.1:0-24458 GCA_032199065.1 Smutsia gigantea | reverse complement strand
CAGGATTTTTTTTTAATTAAAGGGAATTTTGTTGTACAAAGTCATCTGACTGGTTTTCAGTGGGCTCACTTCCGAGTCTTGGTCATTCACTGTGATGGAAGAAATGAACTAAAAAGAAATGAAGCTGCCTTCATACATGTACATGCTGTTTGCTCTCATCTTAGTGGTGGAAGCCATGCTTGAGAACCTGACCTTGAACTGGTTAAAGAGAACAGACAAACACCAGCAGGAACAATGGCTGCAGTTGTGTTGCTAGGGGTAGAGACCTAGGGGAGATAGCCTTGGTTTAGTGTCCTAGCTGAGTTTGTAGTGAAGGTTGGCCTTGGAACATTTTAAGACCAATAGTGTCAGTTCGATTTTCAGTTGTTCCCTTTTCTGAACTACACTATGTTTCCCCTTCCCTTACTCCCAAACTTTCTATAAAAATTCCTCCCTTCGACTATATCAAGCTGAAAAGCTTCTGTACAGCAAAGGACACCATCAGTAGAACAAAAAGACATCCTACAGTATGGGAGAATATATTCATAAAAAACGATTCGATAGCGGCTGACATCCAAAATATATAAAGAACTCATGCACCTTAACAAACAGAAAGCAAATAATCCAATTAAGAAATGGGCAGAGGACATGGAATAGACACTTCTCCAGAAGAAATTGCATGGCCAACAGGCACATGAAAGATGCTCCACATCGCTTAATCATCAGAGAATGCAGATTAAAACCACAATGAGATATCACCTCACACCAGTGAGGATGCACAACATCCAAACACAAACAACAACAAATGTTATGACGTGAGAAAAACCTCCCAACTCAGCTGGTGGGACTGCAAATTAGTTCAACCATTAGAAAGTAGCATGAGGTTCCTCAAAACTCAAAATAGAAATACTATTTGACCCAGGAATTCCACTTAGAATTTACCCTAAAGAATGCAGCAGCCCAATTTGAAAAGGACAGGTGCACCTGTTTATTGCAGCACTATTTTCAATAGCCAAGAAATGGAAGCAACCTAAGTGTCCATCAGTAGATGAATGGATAAAGAAGATGTGTACATATACACAATGGAATATTATTCAGCCATAAGAAGAAAACAAATCCTACCATTTGCAACAACATGGATGGAGCTAGAGGGTATTATGCTCAGTGAAATCAGCCAAGCCGAAAAAGACAAGTATCAAATGATTTCACTCATATGTGGAGTATAAGAACAAGAAAAAATACTGAAGGAACAAAACAGCAGCAGACTCACAGAACCCAAGAACGGACTAATAGTTACCAAAGGGAACGGGACTGGGGAAAATGGGCGGGAAGGGAGGGATAAGAGGGAAAAAGGGGCATTACGATTAGCAGATATAATGTTGGAGGGGCACGGGGAGGGCAGTACAACTCAGAGAAGACAAGTAGTGATTCTATAGCATCTCACTACGCTGATGGACAGTGACTGTAATGGGGTTGGTGGGGGGGACCTGATGATGGGGTAGTTTAATAACCGTAATATTGCACATGTAATTGTAGATTAATGATAATAAAAAAAGTGAAAAAAAAATTCCTCCCTTCTTGGGCTAGTGGTGAATGGGGAATTAAGGGAGGAAGTAAAGTGAAGTAAGGCCTTTTCTTCATTTCTCTTTGGTCTAGATTAGCACCTTGTCAAGAAAAATGGTGTCCTGTTCTTCTATGTGGTGACTGCTGGCAGAATAAGTGGACATTCTGGGCCACCACCTTCCCTTCTGGATCCAGCACAACACACTTTCTGTATCTCTTTGCTCCAAACACAGGTCTTAGACTTGATGTGCTCCCCTGCAGAGACTGCATATGCTGTTTCCTTCTTCTAGGGAGTTCTTCCACTCCCTTTTTGTTAAATTAATTCTTTCTCTTGCTCAGCTCAATTATCATTTACACAGGGAAACTTTCCCTGAACTCCTCAACTAGGTCAGTCTCCTCCTGATAGCCTTTCCTTCATAGCATGTGTCATAGTTACGATTTTACATTTATTTGTAAGATCATTTCATTAATGCTTTCCCTATGGTCAGAAGCTCTGGAAGAGCTTTTGCACCATTATATCCCTAGTTCCTAAAATAGCGCCAGTTGCAATGCAGGTCTCAATAAATAGTTGTTCAATGAAGTCAAGCAGAGAAGCAGGTTTCAATGTACACTGAACCAGAAGCAGATATGAGAAAAAACTGTTTTCCCCCAGAGGCATTAGAAGCAGGCAACCCTCGAAATGGGGGGTTGGTTATACGGAGGGCATGTAATGTGGGTTTGACATCCATTCGTTGACTCCCTCCTGTATGCCAGACGCTGTGCTAAGTCTTAAGGGTCTATGATGAATGAATGAGACAGTGAGTGTTGTCCCCTTGCAGTTTCTTTAAAGCTTCTCTGAACTATGTATAAATTAACTATAATGATGATGGTGATAACAAGTGTAAAAGTGATAGTGAATGTGTATATTAAACTGAGCATCTACTGTATGCCAGATATAGTATAAGGTAGGTGCCTTATATTCATCAATTCACTTGATTTTCACACATCTTATGAGGAAGGCATTTTATTGTCTCTAGTTTATAGCTGAAGAAATAAGAGCCTCACAAAAGTTAAATTTCTTGCTCAAGATTACTCATCAAAGCTGGGACTCAACCAGAGACTGATCTAGATGACTTTTAAGACTGTATTTTTGGATATTAGAGATAGGATATTTTGGATATGAGAGATAGGAATGAAAGTCAGGTAGAATCAATCTGAAATACCCCTAAAATCTCAAATTCCAATATCCCGCCCTCTGACCACAACCTCCTAATCCATCAAGTCTATCTTTCACTCCCGACCCCAGTCAATTGCACAGAGACCCTCAGAGCCTCAACTTCTTCCCCTCCCTACCCACTGGGCCTCTTGCAGCCCCACTTTGCCCTAAGGTCACAAAGGCTTGCTTCCCTTGTAGCCCTGGACTTAAACTGCATCCAGCTGCAAAATCTCAATGCCATGATCAACCCCGTCTACTCTTAAAATATGGCCCTTAGATCACTCTCATGGAATGGTTCCTTAGATGAAATAAGCCAGTACATGCACTCTCTAAGAATACCTCACACATACATAGTATTGTTTTTATTTCTCCCTCAGAAGCTAAGCACTACTGGACAAATTTTTGTCTGTACTGGCTTAGTCAACCTTATGTGAACCCTTGATATTTCTGCCTGGGAATCTTGTTATTTGGCAAAATTAAGGTCCCTTATGTGTTTTAAGGACCATTCCAAATCTCTGTTCTTCACATGTCTTCTCCATTCTTCCCTCCTTCTGTAACACACTCCATCTTTATTTTTCCATTTTCTCCCAAACTACTAGTTTACACCATTTGCTCTTCTTCCACACCTTTCATTGCCTTCTCTGTTTACTGCCTTCACATTCTACTACCTCTGGGTCCCCAGTGATTTCATATTGGCAAATCCAGTGATATTTCTAGACCTCCGATGATATTGTTAGACTGTGGCTAACTGGACCTCTTTTACACCTGACAATGTCTGTCACTTTACTTCTCAAAGCTAAGTTCCAAATTAGACACTTCTCTAAGTCCCCCTAAAGCCTTCCTAACCACCCCTTCTCTCTCCCTCATAGGTTCCTCTTCTGTCCTCTGCTTTTCTCATGCTACATCCTCGCCCTGGGTGACCTAACTACAAAGTGGTTTTCATTTTTACTAAGTGCTGATGACATTCAATCTCTGTATATCCACGGCAGTGTTCTACCTGGAACTCCAAATGTTTGCTGTATATTTAAACTGGGGTTCCAAAAGCATCTCAAATTCAACTGAATAGAAAGAGAATTTTCTGTTATCCCCAAATCTGTTTTCCCTGCTGTATTTTCTGTCTCCATTTAGTACCACAGTTTCCCAAAGGTGCAAACCCAGAGTCATGAGGAGCATTTTTGTCTTCTGACCTCCACCTTCCAACACCTTGTTGGTCTTCCATAATATTTGAGTTGATTCCCTCCTTGTAGCAGCCAGCAATGGGCACTTGTGCAACAAACATTCTCCTTGCCTTCTTCCTTGCTAAGAGAATACCAGTTTTGCTCAGGTATCCACATGATTCTGTGAAGATATGTGCTTGAGGGAAAGCTGGCATCAGCCTCTGTCCCAGCTTCAAAGGATGAGCCTTGATTTGTCTATTCTAAGCCAATCATGATAATTCTTGTCAAAGAATAACTCAGAAATATTTAGTTATCTGCACAGAAATACTTGACTCATATATGAGGGAAACAGTCATTAGATTGTTGTCAATGAACAAAGGCAAAACAACAGGAATTATAGAGTAGGGGGAGAAAAAAACCCACAGACATTCTGTGAACATTAAATCTTGCTTCATATTTTGGATAAGCTGATTAGCCAGCAGCTGCTTTTTTTCATTCTACTGCCACATTTTGCAAAATTCCTTTTACCCTCTCCACTTTACACTAGCTCAGCAGGTATCGTGTTCTCAGGGAAATCTCCCTAGTCAACTACAAACCCCTGATACACACCTGGGGAATTAGAAACCCTTCCTTTGTTTAGGAGGCATGGTGCATGCGCACACACACTCATGCACGCTAGCTGCTGGATTACTCTTTCTCTAGTTAGAGCGGGGAAAACTACAGTTTAGGGGATAAAGTATGTGCTACATGCTAAATGTAGACTTACTTGGGTATGGTGGGATTCTGCAAAAAGAAAAGAGAGGGTCACATTCACTGCCTTTAATTAGTTGTGACTAAGAAAACTTAGTTCTGCAATTCTACAGGTTGGATTTTCTCTCATACATCATTACTGAAACGTGTGGTTCCTAAAGTTAAACTCCTAAGTGATTGGACAGAGACTCCCTTACGAAACACACACAGCTAATCTGTCATTTATTTAGCATTTAATTCAAGTGCCATGAAGTGCTTGGTAATAGTCTTGTTAATAGATGCTTGCCCAGGCCAAGTAATAATTTAATGGACAAGGTATAAAGGTTCCCATTTCATTCATTTCCTACTGTATATTTTTTATGGAGGAAAACAACTCACAGAGCTTTCAACTTTCCCTCCAACTTTTTATTTTGAAAAATTTCAAATACAGTGAAACCTCATCATACCCTCCACCTGGAATCACCAATTATTAATATTTTGCCATACATGCTCTCTCTCCCTTCTTCCCCTCTACCTCTCCCCAATATGAGCACACACCACCCTTTTTCTATGGCTGAACAGTCTGGAAATATTGCAGACATCATTACTTCACTCCTTCATCCTTTAATATGTATCTCCTAAGAATAAAGACATTCTCCTTCACAGCCACAATATTGTTGTCATACTCAAAGAATTAAAATTGATAAAATCATCTAATATATATAATCCATATTCAAATTTCCCTAATTGTCCTATACCTAATTTTTAGTTTTTTTTTTCCCACTTTTTTACCAAGAATCACACACATCATTGCATTTAGTGGTTATGCCTCTTCAGTCCTCTTTTATCTAAAACAGTCCCTCCACTTTTTAAAAAACTTTCATGACATTGCTCTTTCTGAAGAATCCAGACCCATCATTTTGTAAAATGTCCCACAATGTATATTGATTGTTGCCTTATGGTTGGATGCAAGTTAAACATTTTTTGGCAAGAACACTGCATGAGATTTGTTCTCTGCAATGCACGAAAAGTTTGTTCCATTATTGGTGATGTTAAAATTGATTAATCTCCCTCTTTCTCTTTTTTTCTTTGGTGCACTTCTCAGGTAAAACCTTCATTATGGGGACACCATAGAGATGAGACCAATATCTCCATTTACTGAGCATTTAGGAAAATAAAATGGAGAATAAGGTAATCATTATTAAAAATACTTTTAAAATAAAATGGTCAGGTTTCAATTATCTGGATATTTGCACTAAACCATTTTTAGCATTTTAGGAAACAGGATTATCTGCACAGTTGTCTCAAATCTGCAATTTTCTTTGTTCACACAGATCTGGCCAATTAATGGCATCTATTATCTTCAATTCACGGATCAGCACAAAATTTAAATGGCTTAAAAGCAGCACATTATAATGAAAAAAAGAGATTAATCCTGAGTCCAGAGTCATCAAATTTGTCTCATCACCTTAAGCAAATCTCATACTCTTCCTGGGCCTCAGTTTTCTCTTCTGTGTAATGGACTTCGCGATCTTTATAATTCTACCATTTTAAAGGTTCATTCGAATCTGCAGTTAACTGTTGAAAGGGATGTGAACTCAACAGTCCAAGCAGGTTTTTGCTGAAGCTGAGAGGGACCCCTCTGTCCTGGCCAGCAGAACAAAACAAAAAGTCTCTAACTCGTCAAGAGGCTTTTTATTGCCAGGGGTTTTGGGCGTGCTCTTTGAGGGGAGGGGTCAGGGGAATATGGGCTTGTGACTTGCTGACGTGTCCTCCAGAGAATGCTTGTAGCCTAGGTAAGATGAAACCTAGGTCTCTTTTAGATAGTGGGCGGGCTTATTCAAAAGGCGGTATTCAGGTCCGGATTCTATCAACTGTCATAAACTGAATCATTTTGACTCATAAATGTTTATGTCTTATACAAGATCAAATTAACTTGATTTTTTTTTCTGGTAGAAATAACAGAACTTTAGGAATAAGAAGGAGCCATGGAAATTATCTCCTCTACCTCCCACATGATGTGGGAATCCCAACCTGTTGGTGGCCATCTCGTCTGTGCTTGAATGCTTTAGGTGATGTGGCAGTAATCCTGTGAAGCAGTGTGTTCCTGTGCAGACGCTCTGAAGTCCTGCTGCAGCCATTTCAGACCCTTCCTTATGGCCCATGACATTCCCAGACTCACTAGCTAGTCAGCTCAGGCTACTGTGACGAAATGCCATAGATGGGGTGATTGATAATGGCAGAAATTTATTTTTCACAGTTCTGGAGGCTGGGAAGTTCAAGATCAGATACCAGCATGGTGGCAGCCTGATGACAGCCCTCTTCCTGGTTCATAGTCAGAGACTTTGTTGTATCCTCACAAGGGGGAAAGTAAGGAATCCCCCTCCAGTCTCTTTTATAAGGGCATTAATTTCATTCAGTATACAGGCTCCACCTTCATGACCTAATCACCTCCCAAAGACCCCACCTCTTAATAATACCACCACATGGGGCATTAGGGTTTCAACATATGAATGCAGGGGGTGGGGGGTATAAATATTCAACCTATAAGCACTCACCTTCTCTTGACTTCTGTCAGCCCTTCCTTCACTCTCCTTCAGCAGTGCTCCTGCGTATCTATACCGGCAACTTGTAACTCAGCTCTTCTCGCCCTCTGACATCTGGACTTCTGTTCTTCTCCCTTGACCATCCTTATCACCCTTCACATTGCTCTGGAATAGCACTAGGATACAAAATTCCTTAATACTTTCCTTCCTCTCTATCTAGTCCACCAATTCCTTAGGACTGTGTCTATCTTCTCCCTGCCTGGCCAATCACTTCAGCATTGCCCTTAACAGCCTCCTAGACACGCACAATATTTCTAATTATACCAGGTGTACTTGAACATTTATTTATATGCCAAATACTGCATAACATAGTTGCATAATATAGAACAACTGTGCAGGAAGACAGAAAATCAACTTGTGAAGAGTGCTGTAAGGTGAGAGAGTACACATTTTAGAATGAAAATATGAGTTTAACTAATCTGTAACCTAGCCAAGTAAATACCACGACCAAATCAAATAGTATTCATATAGAATAACAATGGAAACTTTTCCAGGTAAAAATGAGACACCAGCCAATTTCCTAACATAATACTGACAGTATTACATATTTAATCTTAAAGGCCTTAAAATATTGAGGGCTGCAGACAAGTGCGGTAACAAATATTTCCACTCATGTGTAGTGATGTGCTAGGGTTTAAGTTGGAGGTGGAATATAATGATTGTAGATCAAGAAATGTGAACCTGAGGGTTTGGATGTTTTTTTCGAAGAGTAAGTAAGCACATCATATTTCAAAATAACATGCTTCTAATGCTAATGTAAATCATAGGTGCCTTTCTTCATATTTTACTCCCAGTAGATTTCTTTCTAAGATCTTAATGTGAATAGATATATTTAGAAGCCAGAATAAAATATTGCCATTAGAAGGACTCTTAAGAGAGCATTCACTCTATATGTAAGGGAATTGAGGCCCAAAGGAGCAAAATTACTTTTCCAAATGAGTATAGCCCTGGTGATTGGGCCAGATCTAGAACCTGGTTTCAAGGTCAAGTTACTTGCCTCATGATCTTCAAACTGTCTGGGAGCTTTAAGGGTCTCTGGGGATATGTTAGGAACAGCTTAGGGGAGAGAGTTAATTGCTTCTCACCATTCAACTAGAACCACACTACTTTCGAGTGTTTTTTATGTTGTGGTTCTACTGAAAAATTTCAACTAGAGAAAAGGACGAAAAGGATCCTTGCGTTAAAATGTATGTATTAAAAAAAAATTGGTAACCGTGTCTTATTCCTTATGATTGAATTATTTTCCCTGTAGCAGCTACTTAACAGTAGTATGAAGTTCTAAATTGTGTGCATTACATACATTTTTATTGAAATTGGTTAAGTAAATGCATCATAAATGTTTCTACAGATAGAGATGGAGACGCAGATAAAACTGAATTAAATCCTTTCTTTTGCTCTCTTCACAATCAGCAGCCTTCTCCTTGACTTTGCCAGCGTGCGACCTAGCTATTTCAAAATGAAGAGAAATAAAATACAGTAGTGGCCATGAGATGAAATAAAAAACAAGCAAGTTTAGGTGCCTGTAAACTCACCCAGCACTCACCTGGTGGGAGCCTCACGTATTGTGTATAAATGGCTAGATGCCTATCAGATCCATACTATTTAGCAGGAACATTTAATTCACAGCTCTGTTCTTCCTCAAGAATTTCTTTTCCTAGAATACAAATGTTGATTAATATCAGATTCATAACAGCACACATTTTCTTAAGTTTTCCTGCATGTTATTACAGTAAGAGTCCCCTTTCTAATATTACTGTGACTGTAGCTGTTTCTGGGGTCATGGAATAGCTTATATTTTAGTCCCTTTGGGGCTTTCTAGTTAACTGATATTTTCTAAATTAATTCAGACTATTTAGTGCCTGAAATTTTTCATTGATCACTTCATCCTCCCTTAATCCTAAAAAAGGCTTGATTACCAAAATAAATTTGAGTAGACTGTTAAAAAAATAAAGTCCAAGCATGAATATTTCTTGAAGTGGTTGTTTTCCCCATTGGGACAAACTCAGTGTGCACAGTGATCATTCACAAACATTTTGGATTCCAGCTATGAATTTCTTGCCTTAATTAGAGCAATTAAGTTCCATGAAAATGGCAGCACACTTCAAAAATACCAAGAGCATGGATCTCCCTTAAAAACTGGATAACTTCCACAGAAAATTAAGATTATCTGAGCTATACTTTCACTCTTTTGACACTTTAATAGGTGGATAGCTTTCCTTAAACCAGCTGTTTTCCTTCACTACCTCTGGTGATGTGGTTGCAATACTAAAAACCAAAAGCGTGCACTAAACTCTGCCAGTAATGTTTCTAAACTAATCCAGTAAGGAGAACGGTGATTAGAAAAGAGACAGTTCCCAGTGGAAGATGGATAATCTACTTCTAGAAACTATCATTACTGCTGAAAAACCTAATTGCTTTCCTCTCATTTTGGGTATTTTCACCAGTTGAAGGACAAACTGTGAAGAAACTTCCTCTTGCTGCTCCTCCTTACCATGTTTCTTTCCTGAAACTGCAGAGTTTTGGGTCCCAAAGTAGTTTTCAAGTCAATAAACTAATATGCTTAAGAGAGAAAAGATGAAGGTGTTTCTGGGTGTATGAATGATTATATCGGTAACTCTGCTGATTTAATTAATATTATGGCATGGCTACTATGTGGCAGGCAGTGTGCTAGACAAAAACAACTAATACAGAGAGTCTCTGCTCTGGATGGCTGACATATTAATTCTAATATGACAAGTAATAATAAACAGTAAGGAAATTGCCATGAAAGTCCCAGGAGAAGGAAAATCTGACCACAGATGGTTCCTGACTTATGATGGTCTGACGTAGGAGTTTACGATGGTGAGAAAGAGAATACACATTCAGTACAAACCATACTTTGAATTTAGAATTTAGATCTTTTCCTGGGCTAGCAATGTGGTGCAATACTCCCTGGTCATGCTGGGCAGTGGCAGTGAGCCACAGCTCCCTGTGGGCCCTGCGATCACAAAGGCAAACAACCTATGCATTTACAAGCACTCTGCACCCTATACTACCACTAATTTTTACACTTTCAGTACATTATTCAATTATATGGGATATTCATCACTTTATTATAAAGTAGGTTTTGTGTTAGATGATTTTGCCTGACCGTAGGCTAATGTAAGAGTTCTGAACATGTTTAAGGGAAGCTAGGTCAACCTACAATGTTCAGTAGTTAGGTGTATTAAATGCACTTTTGCCTTATGACTGGTTTATCAGGAAGTAACCCTATTGTAAGTGGAGGAAGATCTGTATCACAATGGTGCCCTTTCAGGGCTTTGCAAATTTGTTTTAAGCCAGTTCTACCAAAACTTACATTAGGCTAGCAATTTACTGGAGGTATCTCAGATATATTATCTGTTATTAAATTCTATAAAGTTCAATATAATATGCTAATAATACACCCTGAGATCAGAGAATATTTGGGCTGATGGCTGAAAACAAAAGACTCCAAGTGACTGTTCTCCATGGCGTGGTATTTGGGAAGAACATAGGCTTTGACCTAAATCCAAGGTCTTCTAGTTATTAATTGAATTAGCAGGAGCAAATCACTCAGTTTCCTCAGTCTTGGTGTCCTTATGTGTAAAGCAGGGCTAAAAATAATATCTGCCTCGGGAGGTTGTTGTGAGAATCAATTGAACTAATATATGTGAAAGCAGTCTGGAAAATTCGAAATCCAATAAAAAATTACTTTTTTGTAGCAAATATACAACGTCCATTCATCAACATGGAAATGATACTGTGGTCATCGTATCAACCTTTCGGATGAAGAATGGGTATCAAGTTTGTCAGACCCCCAAACTGAAAATGACGTAAATCCTGTGAGTGCGCATTAGTATCGCCATATGGCTAGTTAACATTTTTAAGTAATAACTATCTGATTTCAAGGAAAGAAAGAATCTATTTCTTTTCTTGAGGAGGTAACCAATTATTTCAAATTTATATAAAACTATATTAATAAGCCAAAAGGTTAAACTGAATGAGATTCAGCTCCATAGTCACACAGTAAAGTAATAAAAACTTAAGTCATGAAAGGAAAGGAATTGCATCGGTTGGGATGTTTTTGGTTGCAAATATCAGAAGACCCAACAAGCATTGGCTTAAGTCAAAAGGATATTTACTGTTTATTTCACAAGAGTCTAGTTGTGGGCAATCCCAGGGCTTGCTCAGTGGCTTAACAATGTTAGGGCTGTGGCATCTTTGAGATTATCTTCATCCTCTATCACGCTTTTGCCTCACAGGCAGTACCGAGATGTATGTTTCAGCTCCGAGCATCAGGCCTTGATGTCAGTATTTCAGATAGGAAGCATAGGAGTACTGCAAGAAAATCTCCTTAAATACTTACCCTTTTATTAGAAAGCAAAATATTACCCAGAATGCCTGTGGAGATTCCCTCATAATGATTGGCCAGAACAGGGTCACATGACTACCACTCACTACAGGGGAAACAGAAAACAAATACCTGGCAGAAGAGGTTATAGGTGTACAGTAAGGGTCTTAGACCAATCATGATTCATTTCTTTGGTCTAGGTGACTGTGGTCAGACAAATCAGAGTTTTAATAACTAGGAGAAAGGAGGAGAAAGACTGTTGGAAAACTCCCTGATGGTGTCTGAGATATTTTGAATACATGTGTATACAAATAGTTAATAAGCTAGGCCCTATAAAAATATATATATTGTCTTTGCCTTTTAAAAGAAAGGTTCTAAAAACCACAGTTTGAATTGTAATAGCTGTAATTTCTGGTAAAGAAAGTCCAGGAGGGCAGCAAATAAAATACAGTAAAAAATGTCAGACTAAAAGCCAGTTGCCGCTATTCCCTCTGAAGGATGTCTACTCTATGACAGTGGTTGCTTTCTCTGGTGAAGTAGTGATCCTCTGAAATGCTTATTTTAATGTTTTAACCAACAAGTTCTTATCCATCCAAGTATGAGTTCTGTGATGAATCATAAGGTGTTCAGCAATTGTCTACCAATCAGACTTTTCTCTTAAGCCATTTAAAAATCTGTTTCTTGACCTAGGCTGGGCTTTGATAATACAAGCAAAACAGTTAAGAACCAGTGAGGGCTGTGGAATTCCAATGAAGGCTGTTGGAATTTGCAGTCTTTTCATTTGTAGCTCACTCATAGCTGGATTTAAATCATTCCATTTTCTTAAAGCTAGATCTGAGTGGTGACAAACCATTTTTTTATACATGCCATCTCTTTAAGCCCCTGGATCTAGCCAGAGACACACCATCTCAGGATTCCACTGAATATCCTCTAAGAAGGAACATTAGTTTTGGAAGGAACATTAGCCGAGGAAAGCCTAAGAAGGTAATGACAATGTGTGTAAAAAAAATTCAAAAAGTAATCAGTCCTTGGGCTTATTTCTTTTGGTGCTTAAAATTTAAAGATCTTACTTTTTCCTCCCTCACAATTTTAGTAAATTACAACAGTATTTTTGTCCTACCAATATCACTGGCAAAAAAAAAAAATCTGAAAGAATAAATTCATGCAATAACAATTTCAGCCTTGCCCTCCTCCCATTCAGTTTATACCATCTTTCAGTCTGGTTTCAGATATTAGTAAGTAATGGAATAATACACAGGAAATGAATAGCCCCTCCCCTGCCCTGTAAATCAGCAAAGTCATTTACAGGAGCTGAGTGAATGGAGGGAGAGTGTGTGGCAGGGGAATTGAACCTTAATGGCCCCTCAAGGGCTATAACCATCTATCTCTGCCAGTCTTTCCCTTCTTCCCACCCCATCTTTTTCAATATCTCCCCCTCTTCTCTTTTCTCTCTTCCAGTCTCCCTCCTCATTTCCCTACCCTCTTTCTTTCTCACTCAGTTTACAAATTTCTGAGGCCTAAGTGTCTATTGTCTTACTGAGAGATGGTCTGTGTGTTTTACACACTGAAAAATTTCCCAAGCACCTTAGTCACTCCGTGGGGTAAACTTTACTTGTTTTAGACATTGGGGTCCTTCCCCGGGGCCCCTGTTTCTTATCTGTATAGTTTTCTGCAAGATCTTAATTGTGTAGTTCAACTCTCTATTACTCATGAAAGAAGTCTGAGGCATGAAAGAAATAAGAATAGTAAATAGGTCATCAGAACGTTGCCCTGGAATGCTATTTCCTACTTATATTCAAATATGGCCTCTATGGTAAACTGAGAGTTTTCAAAACTTCAGGCAAGATAATGGATAGTTCTATCAAATTCTGAAGCAAGAGATATGAGGAGTTATCATTCTTATCTGCTTTCTGCTACCTCCTACCCTCCTTCCAACTTTAGGCTGGGAATGAACTTTATCATTTCTCAAGACACCAGCAAATCATCCTAACCACCTAAACCTTGATTGTACATTAGAATCACCTGGGGAAATGCAAACAATTCTTGAGTCTCTCCCAGAAACTATGATGTCTTTGGTCTGAGATTATCTCTGGACATTAAGATTTTTTAAAAAACATCTTAGGTGATTATAATATGCAACCAAAGTTGAGAATCATTGATCATTATGGAAGAAGTTGTTAAACAAGGATGGAAACACCTGTTTGGTGTACAGGTCACTTTGTGAAGGACTGTAAATTAGGCTGTTGGATTGGCTGCTGTGACAGAGATCCAAAATGACAGTAGTTTAAACACTATAAAAGTTACTTCTCTCTCTTACATTACAGACTGAGCTGGTGGGCATCTCTGCTCTATGAAGTTATCAGAGACCCAAGGTCCTTTTGTCTTGTGGCTTTGCCCTCTTCATATGGTTCAGAACAACTCACTACTATGTCTACATTCTAGTTATCAAATGGCACACTCTTTTCTTTTAAGGAACTGAAACAGAGATTGCACATGTTGCTTCTCCTCCCATCCTATTGGCCAGAATGTAGTCACAAGCCAGAAAATGTAGCCTTTAATGTGAGCAGTGACATGCTCTGATAAAACTTTGGGCTTTTATTATTCTTAGGAGGAACTATTGGAGAAAACTGACATTCTTTGCCACAAACATCTTGTCTTTCCAAGGTGAGATCCCAGAGGTTCTAAGAGGATGGGTTCAGCAGGAGCGCAGCAATGGTAGAAGAGGAAGAGGAGTGGTAGAACTTTGTGGTTAGAGAGACTGATTTCAGGGTTCAGAAGGTTTGGGAGTAGGAGTCAGCCAGGAACTGGGTTGGGTGAGTCAAGCACTGAGAGATGAGATGCCCAGAGTAGGGCAGGCACTGGGACGTTGGGGCTACGAATCTCAAATGTGGAAAATGCTGGCATGAAGGCTGTTTTTACCTGACCCTGACCCAGCACTGTGGACTCTGTTGCTTTTTCCATCCCATATATTTAATAACTAATATAAAATAGGGGCTGTTTATCAGGCCATATTCTGTTCCCTGGATGGGTGTAGAAAGAAATGTTATTTACAGCATAGGATTGCTAAACTTAGTGCTGGATGAGGAATTTAGACTTTCCTCTCAAACAAGGCCACACTGGTGGGCATAGAGCACTGGGTGTGTTGATTGCTAATGTGATTTATGGCTGTCCCTGTGTGTTCAGCTATGTTCTATGACCTTTCTTCCACAGTGTCCTCTGGCTTGATAAAATCGCTCTATTCTATGTCAGGTCCTTTTAATCCTTTTACAGAATCAAGTATGAAACAATTTCCAATGCATTCAACTCTAGATTTCTTTGCTCATTGTTTATTCCCTGAAGATTGAATAATACATTTAGAAGTTGAAAAATTGCAAGCTGCTGCTTTGTACACAGTACTTTTAACTTTTTTGTCCAGGTTTTCAGCCTGACCTCATATGAAACTTTTTCTTTTAATTATTTTTTTTTCACATAAACTTCAGGTTCCCAAAGCTAATCACTTGGGTGTGCAATTAACTATTTCCTCAAATATGTGGAATTATCTAATTGGGCACATGAGGAGATAGTCGTACACACAATTTTTGAATGAAGCAGTTATGCACAAAAGTAGTGCTGCAAAAAAAGGGTGAGGAGCTTAGGAAAAGACCTGGAACTTTGACCTCTGGTGATCCATTTGTCCATCCATTCATCCATCTATCCATCATTACCTTGAAAAAAACATCTTGCAAAGTATCAATCTCCAAAGAACTCACTAGGGTTCAAGATAATTATATGGTGTTTCCAGGCCTTGAAGAGTTTATATGTCATAACTTGAGGAGACTAAGTTTTGAGGCAAAATCAGGAAGGAAGGTAGGGACATTATGTACCAACTGTATCTTAACTAGTATTCAAAGCTTTACACATATAATCTTATTAATGATTGAGGAAGACAAAGGCTAATATCATAGCTTAGTAGCTGATGTATAAATCACAGATGTATAAATAACTGTAACCCCATGTCATTACTGCTGTAATGAAAGTGGGAGTCCAGATAAGGGATAGGCTGATTCTGCCTGGGAGAGATGAGGAAAGCTTCCCAGAGGAGCCCAAATTTCACATGGATCCTGATGGTTGATCAGGAATTTCCCGGGTAGGAAGGTGTGGGGAGGGCATCATAGGTGAAAAGAACAATGTGCACAAAAGTGTGGAGGTGTGAGGAGTAGGGCAGGTGTGGGTAGTGTCCAGTGTTCCTGCAAGGAGGCAAGGTTGGAGAGCTGGGCTGTGATTCTGTGTCTGAACTCAAACATTTGAATAGTATCCTGTAAGTAATGGGAAGCCATTGTAAGTTTAAAAGCATGAAAAGTAACATGATCAGATTTTTGTATTGCAAAGATAACTGGGGAAAATAAGCAAAGGGGGAAAAAGACTAAATTAACTCATTTCGCCTAGCAAATATTTATTGAGTATTTACTATGTGCTGTGGGACTTGGGATATAGCACTGAGCCAATAGCAAAAATTCTTGCCCTCATGCAGCTTCAAGTGGTGGAGGGAGATGGGCTATAAACAAACAAATAAATAAACTATATATATGTATAATCATATCATTTAGGTGATGGTAAGTGCAATGGGAAAAAAAGGAGGGAAGGAAGACAAATACAGTCTCTGCAATGGGGTGACCACTTCATCCTATATAACAGAACCTCCCACTGAGAAGGAAGGGAACATTTGAGCAAAGACAAAGAAGATGAGAGAGCAAGCCCTGTGCGTATCTGCAGGAAGAGAATTTTAGGTAGAAGGAATAGCAAATGCAAAGCCCTCTGTCTTATATGACAGAGCTCTGGAAACTCCAAGAAGACAGCAGGAGGGATTTAAGACTTAAATTCCCATATTTATTTGAAAGGGACATGGAGCCAAAGACATAGTGAGCACCTCTTACATATCATTCAGGAATTCTAGTCATTTGTCTGTAGTATTTGAGTTTGGCAGGCTAGACACAGGATCCCCTTTTAGAGATTGTTATGGGGCCAGAATTTGGGCAGAGGTAACTAAGCTGTTCTCTTCTATCACTCAAGACTGTCAATTTTGCGTTTAAACAGTGTAGCACAGTTATCACTCCATAGCCAAAAGAATATAGTTCTTTGTGCTCTTTATAGTTTTACCATTTCATTTTCAGATGCTCAAAATCTGTACATGATGGCCACATTGAAGGGAACTTGCTCCCAGTCTAAGAGGTACACTGGCTTGAACAGCACATGTGGAAACCTTTCAGCAAATAACTAAGATGAGGTAAATTGGGAACGTGTCTGGCTGATCATGATCTAGCTAAGAGTACTGCACACAAAGAGATAAAAATAAAGCCAAAATCTGGAATGAGATCATTAATGTATACCATCCTGGTGCTGGAGTCAGACTGCACACATATTTAATGCACTGAACCCACCTTGAAATGGCCCTCAGCCCCTGGAGAACAATACTAGAAGAAAACAAAGGGGAGGGGAGGATTCTGAGTGATCTATAATGCTGTCAATGTCACAATCTATCCTGAAGAGCAGAATAAAGTTAATAGGGAAAGTTCTTTAGTATTTGTTCTGCTGCCTGCCACCCAACTCTGTGGCAGAGAAGTAAGGAGGAAATAGATGTACCATTATAGAATGTATCAATAATAAATTATAGGAATATCTTATATATAAGGAATCGTTCACTGTATTTATTTGAAGTTTCAGTCCTTAAGATTATGTGTTTGACCACTCAATGCCAAAAAAAATGTCGACAGTCTTAAATATTTTTTCTTAAGACTATTGATATTTTAATAAGTAGTTATATTAATAATAAGTTTAAAAATGTTAAGGACAAGAATTTACAAGTGTCAAAAATGGAAGAGAAGTAATATTTTTCCTAGTGTTCAATAAATAAAAATTGCCTTGAACTACACTCTAATCTGTTTATAGTGTACATAAAGGAGCATCTCTGGAAGTCAAATGTTCTATCTGAATTCTAAACATTATTTTTCAGCTCAGAAGATTCCATGGTTTAGAGAGAGTATTTTCATCTCAATGTATGTATCTTTTAACTCTTAAAAATATTTCCTAAACTCTTCGAGCATTGCACTACTTGGTTATAGAGTCAAGAACTTATACAATTCAACTGACAGCTATCAAACATTCATTTAGAGGTTAAATACCTTTCATGTGCAAGGTGCCCACTGGGTAAGGTACTACAAAAAATGCCAATTAAGTAAAACCTAGTGCCCGCTCCCAAAAAGCATAGTACAGTCAAAAATGATAGCTCATGATAATGCAGAATATGTTCAGTGTCGTAAGTGTTCAAAGGAAAGAGAGATGACTATGGGTTAGAGAAATCAAGGAAGGCTTCAGAGAAAAGCGACATTGCCTCTGGGGCCTGGATGGGTGAGTAGGACTTCAATAGGCAGAAATAGGTTGGTTTGAGTAGGGTGGGGAAGGCAGTTCAGGTAGAGACAGGACTTCCTTGAGAAACGAGTTTCCTGCTTTGCTGGCATGTGGTGTATGTTCGCGGGAGAAGCTGGAGTAAAGTAGGGAAGGTGGGCTGCAGTCAAGGGCTGGGATGTCAGCCTGAGGAGTCTGACTAGATTCCATCAGCAGCGGTGCTCCTTCCAGATCAGTGTGACATGATGAGACGTGACACTGCTCTGCTTATGCTCTGATGCCCATGTTTTCGTACTCAGTCACATTCGCTTGCTGGAAGGGTGAGGCTGGTTCTCCAGCCCCTGGGAGAGAGATTGGTTCTGTACTACAGATTTACCTGGAGGGAAGAGCAAGGTAGGAGTCATTTGAGTACGTTCCCCTGTCCACCCCAGGGACAACCTATCTGCTGAGTGTGGCCTCTGTGTCCTGGCTTTTTAGGTGTTGTTTGAGCTCCTGAATATTTTCAGAAGTAAAGGAAAAAAACACCATCATCCACGAATATTTGTTAAATGCCTCCTGGATGAAAAGTGGCAGTTTTGCCCTGCTCTAGATGGTGGTAAAGGAGCCAAAGCCAGAAGCCAAATAAAAGCTTGAAGTCATGTCAGAATAGGAAAGAGCTAAGGATGGTGCCTCCGGTAGATCGGCCTTATGCTGAGCTACTACATATCTTCTCAGCTAGTATTTTTGAAGGTCTAATTTAGGAAAAGCACCAACAGTGTTAGGTATTTGGAGAGATTCAAAAGAAGTGGTAGCCATCCCTAAAATTCAATAGACCCTTTAACCTATAAATAATATATACCATATAACATGATATATAGGTAGTGTATAAAGTCGCAGAGTGTTTTCTGATAGGTTATGTTCAGCACAAATAAACCTTGTTCAGATACCATCTTACTAGGGGACCGTGTGTCCTGTATGTCCATTCTGGGTTCTAGAAGCTAGGCTGCAGTGGTCAGTTGGGTCCCTGTAGTTTAAATACAGATTTGTAACAATACCTAAAGTGGTTCTTTACCTGGAGACCTTTTAAAGACACAGAAACCTTAGTTAAGAATGACCGAAACCTTTGTAGAGTGAGAACTTCATAATAAAAACTCTTTTATTTGATAAGACCAAAAGTAGTAATGGCTCAATTAGTCCAAAATTTTGTTTAAAGCCTGAAATCCTAGAAAATACAAAAACAAAACATGCTTACTCATTTAACAGTATTTTGATGTAGCATCAGGACCTCCCTCTCACCCCCAAGTGTAGATCTGTATTTTGGAGGCTTTCCTGCATAAATCATATCCATATGCATCTATTCCTAGTTTCAATTTACTTAAAGTGGACATTTCTGAGGCAGCCTGTGTCTAGAACCTGACAGGACTCTATGATTCCTGTTGCAGTCTTTTAAATTGTCCTTGCTTGCACACCTATTATAATAGTAATTTTTTTTAAGTGACTTGGGATTATTGAGACTTTCTAAAGCTCTTAACTTGATTTTCAGGATATCAACTACTTTTTTGTTCTCCTAGTTTGTTGATTTTCATAATATTTAATTAAAATATACTTAATTTAATTAATTAAAATACTACAATCAGAAGTCTAATGAACCAGGCTTGGGAACAAATACAACTGACTCTTGGGTAGTAACCACAGCAGAAGCCCTTGGGTAATATGACAGTCCTGTTGGAAAGTAGTTACTGCCCTCAAGTGCTCAACTTGTTGGGTGTATCAGAAAACTCGGTTTGCACAGCGAGTGGAGAGCCTCTGTGAATCTGGCAGGGCAGTTAAGTGAAAGTAGCTCAGAGCTTCTGCTTTATAAGTTAGCTGAGCAGTTAGCTTATGTGTATTTACCTACCTGGAATATGCTATGTGATTCTGGATTAACATCACTGAAGAACTGGTTAAACACACAGAGACATGCACATACCTAAATGCAAAACTATTTTTGTCAGGAATGGCTGGAGGAAATGTTGGTTCTGTGTCTGTCAGAAGTGTCCAGTATCTGCCTGTTGGCATTCTTGAGTGTTCTACCTTGACTGTCCATTTGTGCTATAATATCCATATATCAGGGCTTTTAGGTTAATTGCAGAATTTAAAAATATTTAAGATAGCACTTACTTTATAGGCTTGGGTATAAATAGTAAAATTATGCATGCAGAGTGCTTATCACAGAGCTAGGAGCTTTAGCCTTCTCTATCCCTTTTGCTTTTGGATATAATGATCCAAAATTCATACTTTGAGTACTGAGTTTTCATCAAAAGCATGTTGACCAACCTGGGCCAATTTGGAATAATTTGGAACAATCTAAGCACCAGGATGAATAATGACAGGAATTAATGAAACACACTGAATTTTAAAAAATATCTATGAATTCATACAGATAAGAAATAAATTTAAGGGAGATGAGGAGGAGGGAAAATTCTTCTTTAGTGAAAATGTCAACTAATAAATGTAACAGGTATAACACAAATAGGAAATTATCATTTTATGCCCAGCCATAGTAAATACATTTATTCAGGTAAAAACTGTTAGGCTTTATCCAAAAGATGCTAAATCCTCTTGGTGAAAGAATGTTGGGGATGGGATGTTCAAACAATTCACCCCTAAATTCCTATTTATCACAAAGGGGACATATACCTTTAACAATGGAGAAATCTGGTGAATACCACCTTCACTGAGACCACAGTTAGCACCACTGTATATGATGGCAATGGAGCCTCCTACCTCTGGTGTGAAGGATGTTTATATTTGTATGAGCCAGATTTTAGATTCTAGAATGGAAAGTCATCTTGAACAACAGCAATAAGTCAGGAGAAATGTAAAAACCAAACAGCCAAAGCAGACCATGAGAATCGGGGAACACAGGTGCAGTTGCTCCACCTGTATTATTGTACACGGATTTTCTGACCTTAGGATCAGGTCCTATAGGAATCACAGACCTTCTAAAGAATAAAAAACATTAAAAAAAAAGGGAATGCTTTAAATATGGTAATACACATAGGATAGTAATTTTTAGACTTCGCAAGTATTTATTATGCGTCCTAAGTATTTTATCTCATTTACTCCAATCCGTGAGGTAGGTGCTACTATTCCCATATTACTAAGGGGGAAATGAAGGCATAGAAAACAGTTAAATAATCTACCCAAGTCAGAGCCAGGATTTGAAATCAGGTAGGCTGACCAACATACTCTCAACTACTGCTCTGTGCTGGAATGATATTAAACCATTACAATAATCTCTGTGGAGACTACTTAATGGCACATGCAAAAAAACTAAACACAGCAGCAAATTTATATATGCAGTTTGAGTGTGTTAATCTGCATGTTCCCAATTTTAAAAGTATGAAGAATAAAGGACTGAGACAGAGAAAGCAAGCATGAGCAAGCCCAAGAGAAGAAAGACAGGAAGGTGGTATGTAAGATGTAAGTGGTAAGCTCTCAATGATAGTTTCTCAGTAATTTTTACTTTCTTTTTCCTATTGTTATGAAGTTTTCAAATTTTCTGTGCTGAAAATGCAGCTTTTTTGAGGGTGGTTTATTATTTATTTATTTATTTTATAATTTACTTTGGTATCATTATTCTTCAATTACATGTCCAATATTATGGTTATTAAAATACCCCCTTCATCAGGTCCCCCCCAGCAACGCCATTACAGTCACTGTCCATCAGCACAGTGAGATGCTATAAAGACACTACTTGTCTTCTCTGAGTTGTACAGCCCTCCCGTGCCCCCCCAACATTACAGCTGCTAATCGTAATGCCCCTTTTTCCCTCTTATCCCTCCCTTCCCACCCATCTTCCCCAGTCCCTTTCCCTTTGGTAACTATTAGTCTGTTCTTGGGTTCTGTGAGTCGGCTGCTGTTTAGTTCCTTCAGTTTTTTTCTTTGTTCTTCTACTCCACATATGAGTGAAATCATTTGATACTTGTCCTTTTCGGCTTGGCTTATTTCACTGAGCATAATACCCTCTAGCTACATCCATGTTGTTGCAAATGGTAGGATTTGTTTTCTTCTTATGGCTGAATAATATTCCATTGTATATATGTACCACTTCTTTTTATCCATTCATCTACTGATGGACACTTATGTTGCTTCCATTTCTTGGCTATTGTAAATAGTGCTGCAATAAACATAGGGGTGCATCTGTCCTTTTCAAACTGGGCTGCTGCAGTCTTAGGGTAAATTCCTAGGAATGGAATTCCTGGGTCAAATGGTATTTCTATTTTGAGTTTTTTGAGGAACCTCCATACTTCTTTCCACAGTGATTGAACTAATTTGCATTCCCACCAGCAGTGTAAGAGGGTTCCTTTTCTCCACATCCTTGCCAACATTTGTTGTTGTTTGTGTTTTGGATGCTGGCCATTCTCATTGTGGTTTTAATCTGCATTTCTCTGATGATTAGCAATGTGGAGCATCTTTTCATGTGCTTGTTGGCCATCTGAATTTCTTCTTTAGAGAACTGTCTATTCATGTCCTCTGCCCATTTCTTAATTGGATTATTTGCTTTTTGTTTGTTAAGGTGCATGAGTTCTTTATTTATTTTGGATGTCAACACCTTATCAGATACATCATTTATGAATATATTCTCCCATACTGTAGGATCTCTTTTTGTTCTACTGATGGTGTCCTTTGAAGCTTTTCAGCTTGATATAGTCCCACTTGTTCATTTTTGCTTTTGTTTCCCTTGCCCAGGGAGATATGTTCATGAAGAAGTCGCTCATGTTTATGTCGCAGAGATTTTTGCCTATGTTTTTTCCTAAGAGTTTTATGGTTTCATGACTTACATTCAGGTCTTTGATCACCTTGCGTTTACCTTTGTGTATGGGGCTAGACAGTAGTCCAGTTTCATTCTCTTACAAGTAGCTGTCCAGTTCTTCCAACAACAGCTGCTGAAGAGGCTGTGATCTCCCCATTGTATATCCAATGCTCCTTTATCAAATATTAATTGACTGTATATGTTTGGGTTGATGTTTGGATTTTCCATTCTGTTCCACTGGTCTGTGGGTCTGTTTTTGTGCCAATACCAAATTGTCTTGATGACTGTGGCTTTGTAGTAGAGCTTGAAGTCAGGGAACGTAATTCCCCCTGTTTTATTTCTCCTTCTCAGGATTGCTTTGGCTATTCGGGGTCTTTTGTGGTTCCATATGAATTTTAGAATTATTTGTTCTAGTTCATTGAAGAAAGCTGTTGTTATTTTGATAGGGATTGCATTGAATCTGTAGATTGCTTTAGGTAGTATAGCCATTTTGACAATATTTATTATTCCAGGACAAGAGCATGGGATGAATTTCCATTTGTTAGTGTCCTCTTTAATTTCTCTTAGGAGTGTCTTGTAGTTTTCAGAGTACAGGTCTTTCACTTCCTTCGTTAGGTTTATTTCCAGGTATTTTATTCTTTTTGATGCAATTGTGAATGGAATTGTTTTTCTGATTTCTCTTTCTGTTAGTTCATCATTAGTGTATAGGAAAGCAACAGATTTCTGTGTGTTAATTTTATATCCTGCAACTTTGCTGAGTTCAGATATTAGTTCTAGTAGTTTTGGAATGGAATCTTTAGGGTTTTTAATGTACAGTATCATGTCATCTGCAAATAGTGACAATTTGACTTCTTCTTTACCAATCTGGATGCCTTGTATGTCTTTGTTTTGTCTGATTGCTGTGGCTAGGACGTCCAGTACTATGTTGAATAACAATGGAGAGAGTCGGCATCCTTGTCTTGTTCCCAATTTTAGATGAAAAGCTTTCAGCGTCTTGCCATTAAGTATGATGTTAGCTGTGGGTTTGTCATATATAGCCTTTATGATGTTGAGGTACTTGCCCTCTATACCCATTTTGTTGAGAGTTTTAATCATGAATGGATGCTGAATTTTGTCAAATGCTTTTTCAGCATCTATGGAGATGATCATGCGGTTTTTGTTCTTCTTTTTGTTGATGTGGTGGATGATGTTGATGGATTTTCGAATGTTGTACCATCCTTGCATCCCTGGGATGAATCCCACTTGATCATGGTGTATGATCCTCTTGATGTATTTTTGAATTCGGTTTGCTAATATTTTTGTTGAGTATTTTTGCATCTACGTTCATCAGGGATATTGGTCTGTAATTTTCTTTTTTGGTGAGGTCTTTGCCAGGTTTTGGTATAAGAGTGATGCTGGCTTCATAGAATGAGTTTGGAAGTATTCCCTCCTCCTCTATTTTTTGGAAAACTTTAAGGAGAATGGGTGTTATTTCTTCTCTGTATGTCTGGTGGAATTCAGAGGTGAATCCATCAGGCCCAGGGGTTTTGTTCTTGGGTAGTTTTTTGATTACCAATTCGATTTCGTCACTGGTGATTGGTGTGTTTAGTTTTTCTGTTTCTTGCTTGGTCAGTCTCGGAAGGTTGTATTTTTCTAAGAAGTTGTCCATTTCTTCTATGTTTTCCAGCTTGTTAGCATATAGATTCTCATAATATTCTCTTATGATTCTTTGTATTTCTGT
>JAVSCE010013003.1:0-205587 GCA_032199065.1 Smutsia gigantea | reverse complement strand
CCATGGCAATCAGACAAACAAAGACATACAAGGCATCCAGGTTGGTAAAGAAGAAGTCAAATTGTCACTATTTGCAGATGACATGATATTGTACATAAAAAACCCTAAAGACTCCACTCCAAAACTACTAGAACTAATATCTGAATTCAGCAAAGTTGCAGGATACAAAATTACACACAGAAATCTGTTGCTTTCCTATACACTAATGATGAACTAACAGAAAGAGAAATCAGAAAAACAATTCCATTCACAATTGCATCAAAAAGAATAAAATACATAGGAATAAACCTAACGAAGGAAGTGAAAGACCTGTACTCTGAAAACTACAAGACACTCCTAAGAGAAATTAAAGAGGACACTAACAAATGGAAATGTATCCCATGCTCTTGGCTAGGAAGAATAAATATTGTCAAAATGGCTATACTACCTAAACCAATCTACAGATTCAATGCAATCCCTATCAAACTACCAACAGCTTTCTTCAATGAACTGGAACAAATAATTCTAAAATTCATATGGAACCACAAAAGACCCCGAATAGCCAAAGCAATCCTGAGAAGAAGGAATAAAACGGGGAATTACACTCCCTGACTTCAAGCTCTACTACAAAGCCACAGTAATCAAGACAATTTGGTATTGGCACAAAAACAGACCCACAGATCAGTGGAACAGAATAGAAAATCCAAACATTAACACAAACATATACAGTCAATTAATATTTGATAAAGGAGCCTTGGATATACAATGGGGAGATGACAGCCTCTTCAGCAGCTGGTGTTGGAAAAACTGGACAGTTACATGTAAGAGAATGAAACTGGACTACTGTCTAACTCCATACACAAAAGTAAACTCAAAATGGATTAAAGACCTGAATGTAAGTCATGAAACCATAAAACTCTTAGAAAAAAACATAGGCAAAAATCTCTTGGACATAAACATGAATGACTTCTTCATGAACATATCTCCCCAGGCAAGGGAAACAAAAGCAAAAATGAACCAGTGGGAGTATATCAAGCTGAAAAACTTCTGTACAGTAAAGGACACCATCAGTAGAACAAAAAGACATCCTACAGTATGGGGGAATATATTTATAAAAAACATATCTGATAAGGGGTTGACATCCAAAATATATAAAGAACTCACGCACCTCAACAAACAAAAAGCAAATAATCCAATTAAGAAATGGGCAGAGGACATGAATAGACACTTCTCCAAAGAAGAAATTCACATAGCCAACAGGCACATGAAAAGATGCTCCACATCGCTAATCATCAGAGAAATGTAGATTAAAACCACAATGAGATATCACCTCACACCAGTGAGGATGGCCAACATCCAAAACACAAACAACAACAAATGCTGGCGAGGATGTGGAGGAAAGGGAACCCTCCTACACTGCTGGTGGGACTGCAAATTAGTTTGACCATTGTGGAAGGCAGTATGGAGGTTCCTCAAAAAACTCAAAATAGAAATACCATTTGACCCACGAATTCCACTCCTAGGAATTTACCCTAAGAATGCAGCAGCCCAGTTTGAAAAAGACAGATGCCCCTATGTTTATCACAGCACTATTTACAATACCCAAGAAATGGAAGGAACCTAAGTGTCCATCAGTAGATGAATGGATAAAGAAGATGTGGTACATATACACAATGGAATATTATTCAGCCATAAGAAGAAAACAAATCCTACCATTTGCAACAACATGGATGGAGCTAGAGGGTATTATGCTCAGTGAAATAAGCCAAGCCGAAAAAGACAAGTATCAAATGATTTCACTCATATGTGGAGTATAAGAACAAAGAAAAAAACTGAAGGAACAAAACAGCAGCAGACTCACAGAACCCAAGAATGGACTAACAGTTACCAAAGGGAAAGTGACTGGGGAAGATGGGTGGGAAGGGAGGGTAAGGGAGAAAAGGGGCATTACGATTACCAGATGTAATGTTGGGGGCGCACGGGGAGGGCTGTACAACTCAGAGAAGACAAGTAGTGATTCTATAGCATCTCACTATGCTGATGGACAATGACTGTAAATGGGGTTGGTGGGGGGGCCTGATGAAGGGGGTAGTTTAATAACCATAATATTGCACATGTAATTGTATATTAATGATACCAAAATAAATTTAAAAAAAAAGGAGACTCATAGTGTAAACATTGGCAGAGCCCCATTATGTTGTGTCTTGATGAAAGGGAATTTCCTTAGAGGAAGGTAATTTTTTAGAGGAGAAATGCAAGCATTGGGCTCTCATAACACAATGCCATTAAATATAAGCTTCTCATAAACACCTCCTCTTCTAAGCCTGAGCTCCTCAAAGTATCTGCTGATTGTCTGGCTTCTTATGGGGTTTCAGTTGAGAACATGAGAGGAAGAAAAGTTGTACAATAAGATCGCCAATCCCTGAAGGTTTTATTTCTCATTGTAAATTAATAAAATGCCATTATAGTTTGATAGGTTAGTTTTAGGGGAGGTTCACTAAATTGAATATCTCCAGTCTGTTCAACTTCAATATATTGATGAAACATTTTCTAATCTGCAGAGTTTGGAGTAGACTCTATGGAACAGTGAGTTCTCCAGTTCTTGCCCAGGTAATTCCTTCTGCTTTGATGAGTGTCAAGCAAACCTTTTCCATTCCAAAATGTCTACACCCTTATTAATGAGCGTAGTGTGCTCCGTCTCACACTCCAGCTGCAGAAAGTAAAGATAATGGCAGATGCACAGGGATGACATCCGGAAGTTATTTTCTTCCTCTGTTCCTTTCAGGTGAAGCTGACGTCACTTACTGCATCTCTCTTGAACTATAGTAGCAAGTACAGCTCCTAGCACATAGTAGAGCTTCAGTAAATTGGTGTTGAAATGATGGCTGCTCTTGGGCATTGTTTGATGGTGTCTCACTGAAGTAGGTAGCAGCTAATAATTCTGGGAGTATTTTCATGACCACATTTGACTAGACCATTTTGTCTTAGAGTCTCAGAGTGTGGCCCTAAAGACCACAGAATTTCCCATGACTTTGGAGACTTTTTAAAACAGATACTCCTCCGGTTCCCAGGGGGGGAAAAACAATGCAAAGAAATGAGCATAACATAATCATCAGCAGCTCAGGCCCTCTCCAGGGTACTCACTAGAGATTCACCCTCCCCTGCCAGGTCCCTCTGGCTTCCATCAGGGCCCCAGGGGATGCCCGCACGTGCTGCTCGCTCCAGTCCTCAGCAACCACAATAGTTCCTACCTTGGCTGCTCCCCCACCAGTTCGGATCTTGCTGGGTGGAATGATGAGGAACTTCAGCTTCAGGTGTGTTTTACAAGTCTGAGCTCCGATCCTACCTGCAGCCACCTTGAACCTGTGGGAAGGTGACTCTAGGGCAGGTTGCAACCTTTCCTAAATGCTATTGAAAGCCCCAGCATGAGCTATCACTAGATTCCTGTGTGGCCTCAGCCTTAGGGCCCCAGGTGTTGGTGCGGACCCAGGAGATTCCACAGGCAGGCTTGTCGTCCTTGCTGCTTTGGGGTGAGGTCACATGGTGCTGTTACAGGCTGACTTCTCCACTGGTCCCAGGGGTTTCAGATTGAGCCAAAAGGCCCACTGTGAACTTGAATGGGTCAGCAAGAGATAGGCACAGGGTGCTATCCCAGAAAAACGGCCAGACAGGGCCTCCAGTAAGAAACCTCGCTGGCCCTGCCCCTGAGGCCAAACATATCTTCCAAAGTTCTTCCAGCTTATTCTTTCCCCACATGCTACATATGGATAAAATGTACTGCTCTCTCGACAATTCCAGAATATATTTGCCTTTCCCCTAATCAGATTTCCCTGCTGTGGGGCATGGGGTGTGGAATATCCAGTTCTGGGAGGCTGTTCATCTAACTGCATTTCGTTAAATAAATGTGAACTTTATAATTGGCAGATTTGTTGATTCACATGTCCGTGCTAAGTAACTGCCTTTAAAAGATACAGAGCATGTAATAGAAGCATTTGAATTTCCTTTACTACTAAGGATGGGTTGTATAAGTGACCTGGATGTTTATGTATGCTAAATTGGAGGCTAGCCTTTTATGAGGAATGGAGAGAAAGACATAATGGATGAGCTACATAAATAGAGAAGCAATATATAATGCCAAGGGTTTTTAGCCTTTGGTATTTGGATTTTGGACATTAAAATCACACACAGTTTGAAAGTATATAAAAATGTACTTTCGTAACTTACAATTCTTGGTTAGGCCGAATAACAAAGTTGCTATTTTGGGGGCCCAGTCATAAAATGAATAAGGTAATTTCTACCTATATAGAGATCATCACAAAATACAATATTGGCCAAATCAGTGAATATAGGCTTGTTGGCAGAATAGTACAAAGTAATACCCATCATCTTAGTACTCACATGCTCATTAGTGTGCCTGAGCACTAGTCAGAGAACAATACTCTCACAGCTTTAAAGTAAATATTAAAAACAATATATAATTAAAAATTTATTGTATGAGTAATCAGACACAGTGTACAGATTTCCGAAACTATTCGTGTTGGGCCTGGGAAATTAACATCAAAAGTAATCTGGCTTTCTCCATTTTTTGGTACATGGTAGTAATTAAGAACAGGGATTTTAACCTGACAGGTACCTGAGTTTGAATCCTGACTCTGACACTTCCTAGGTGGGTGATCTTGGGCAAGTTGTTTAACTTTTATGGATTTATGTGAATTTCCCCACCTGCGAATGGGAATGATGATACCTACATCACTGCTACCAGTCAAAATACTGATCAACTAGTACAGCTCAGGCATCAATCATTCAAAGAAGATAGGCCTTGCCCTGGGGCGGGGTCCTGGAGGGCTCCTACACTGTCAACTCTTAATGCTTTAGTTTTTAGATTTGAGGAAGACAAGGGTGAGGGGTTCTGCAGGAGAAGAGCTCGGCAACCAGAGAGACAAAGGTGGGAAGGGCACTTGAGGAATTTAGGACAGAGCTCTTCACTGCCCAGGAATGAGAAAAATATGCCATTGAATTTTAAATTATCAATAACGGGGTTTAAGTTTTTTGTATGCTAAATTGGAGGCTAGCCTTTTATGAGGAATGGAGAGAAAGACATAATGGATGAGCTACATAAATAGAGAAGCAATATATAATGCCAAGGGTTTTTAGCCTTTGGTATTTGGATTTTGGACATTAAAATCACACACAGTTTGAAAGTATATAAAAATTTCGGTGTTTTAGCAATCAGTTTGGCTATATGGCAGTGTAACCACATTATGCAGAGTTGATGTGAGGATTAAATGACACAATATAGGAAAAGCACTCAGCAGATGTTAAGCTCAATAAATGGTAGCTATAATAATAATAATAATAATAATAATAATAGTGTCATGATAGGAATAAAATAATGCCAACCTCAGGAGTCCAGTGAAGAGTAAGTAAGAAAATATGTTATTCAGTTCAGGCTTTGTCTCCCAATAAGTGCTTAATGCACAGTAGGCATTGTTATTGATGTGATTGTTGTCATTGCTGTCATCATCATTATTATTATGTAATGCCTGATATGTGCATTAAATTGTATGCAGGGGATTAAAAGACCAATCAGGGCCAAGTAAATATTGCATTTTCTAGCTACTTTCTAGCTACTAAATGGTTATTGCACTCATGTTGTATGGGAAATAATAGGAAAAACTAGTAAATAATTTTAATAAAAAGAAAGAATAACTCCTACAAAATATCTCATAATCTGGGAATACACCTAGGTTGTCAAATAGTGCAAAAGAAATTTAAATTCATAAATATAATTGCATCTGGCAAACCCAGACACGGCAATAATATAAGGGAAGTGACAAAATGATCAAATCAATTCTAAAATCCTTGAAACAACCTGACTCTTGATAACTTAAACCCCGTTATTGATAATTTAAAATTCAATGGCATATTTTTCTCATTCCTGGGAGTCTGTATTAGAGATAAATCATATTTTTGGCTAAATCAGCAAGCAGGTAATGATTTTTTTCTTAATGAAATACATCAGCACAAATCTTGAGAGTCTTCTGAAAGCTTTTTCAGACTCCATAATTTAACAGTTTCTCAGACTATGGTTCTGCAAACTGAAGTAGCTATTTTAAGGTCTTCTGCTTATTTTTCTTAAAGTAGACATTCAAAACACGATAATTTAATGGATTTGGGGTTTGTGGGTTTTCAGCCTCAATTGCGTCAATATAAAATTAATGAATTACCAAATTGCTATCTCATTTCACTAAGACCTTAAAGTCTCCAGTGAACAGTTAGTGGTCTAGTGTTTGGAGAACATGGGTGAGATGAAATGAAACTCTACTGCACTCACTTACAAATAAAATTACAGTATTTTCTTATTACAGGCTTTATTTCAGGTATGATAGCAAAAGTCATCAGATTATTTTTTACACTGTGTCTGGGGGCATCAATCACTTAAGGAAGTCCAGAGCCAGAACTGAGGGTCTTACATTCAATTTTGATTCATTTTTTTCCACATTTTGATAAGTTCAAAGCTAATTTGCATTACCCCAATTAATCAATATTATACTACAAGTTCTGTTATAGCCTTAAAAGTATATTTTTTCCACTCAAGTAATCCTGAGAGAACAGAGATTGCTATCACATAAACTCTGCTTAAACAGAAAAATGTTTTAATTTTACTCACAGTAAAAGAATTATTAAACATACAATGTGTATATATAATTTTCTGTCATCTGTTGATTCACTAGCTTTCAAAAGTCCCACTCTATCTGAATGATGAAATAAAGACAACTGCTTGCAGAGAAGGAAGCTGAAACCAATTGGGGATATAGAAAAGACAGATAGTAAGAACAAGATGTTGAAGATCCACTATTATCTACAGAGATGATATTGATGGAGAGAGAAATACAAAGAGATAACATAGACTTTGAGTCCCCCAGCACTGTATATTCACAAAAGACGTCTTTCATTCCACAATTATTCTAAGTAGCATAGTGTGGAGATTTATTAATTTACCAGTAATTAAATTTTTTATGTACTACTTCTGTATTAGTTACAGGAATGTATAGTATTTGATAGTTACATCACCAAATTCACCTCACTATAAGTAGCCAAATTTAGTTTAATTAAGCAAACTTTTACTCTCAGTCTAACATTTAATCAATAAAAAATTGGGCCACATAAATAAAGAGGAATTAAAGAACAGGCTGTATTTGCTCACCCCTGCTAATTACTATTAATTATTAATAATGTAAATAAGCTATTATTAGTATTAAAGTTAATAAAGCACTAAAGTTATATTAAAACAGGTGTTCAATAGTAGCAAATGCCCCACTTTGAACAATGCAAGTACTTTCTGTAATTTTCCCAGATTGGATTCAGTGATGCATCGCCTCAGGCTCTGACTCAAGGATCGAGGAGAGGCTGGGAACAAGGATTCTGAAGGAGGGCAGAGGGGGACAAAAGGAAGAAGGGAAATCCAGGAAGAAGAGACTGTCAGGTTTTAACTGGAGACAAATTCCATCTGTACATGATACAAAGAGGCCCTGAGATACTTGTGTGTCCATGGTCTGGCCTCAAATAAAAATAGGTCCTTTCTGATACTGGACCAGCATACCCACCCTAATGCTGAGGAGCATAAGAGCATGTTTAGGAGTTAGTAATGGAGTATTCATTTTAGGGAAGCTAATGGGGACAACATGGAAGGTACAAATGATATACTGTATTGGAGTTTAAATAGCACTTGATGAAACACAGCAGATGGAGCTAAAACTGATGGATGCAACCTAAAAACTGGCATCACTCACAATACACTGTTCAATTAATTAACACAGGAAAAAAGTTGCATTTTCTTGTCTGATGTATCAAAACAACTCAATAAAGTAAAAATGCCATTCAGAATCCTAACTTGTGGAGCTCTCACATTCACTGTCATTATTAAGTTGGACTAAGGTCTATTAATTAGAATTCACACACATTTTTATATTATTCAAAGTTAAATTATATTTACATCTTTCTGTACAGGTACCTAAATAAAAACAACAGATATAAAATAACATAGAGGAAAACATGCACATATGTATGTGTTTGAAAAGTTGTTTACCTTTCCTATTGTGATTATAAGGGTTTTTTTCCCTTTTCCCCAGTACCGTGAAAAGCCACAGAGTGGCACATCTAACAGCAATCACCACTCCAGTTATTTACCATGAAAATACTGATCCACTATTATATGACTGAATTATTTTTCTGATCATGCTGGTGGTTCTACTGAGTTACCTGCTCTCTCTTATTCTATTTTGGGACTGGAAGTACAAGCTATGGTCATGTAACAGTTTTCCTCTGTGTAAAGCTAACAACCACTTCTGAGGGTTGAGCCTACCATTTTATACTCGTTAATAACTGTGGATATAAATCTAGTGAGCTAAGAAGAAAACATGCATATATCACCTCCCTGTATCTTCCCCTCTTAGCACATGCATACTCATATACATGCATAAACACAACCCCCTCCCCGACAACACCGTCACCCACACTTTGGGTAGATGAAGTGTAGTCTCCTTTTCTGAAGACAGGATGTTTCTTCATGCAAGGTCACTGAGTGTGTAGGCAAGAAACATTGCCCCATCTAGAAAAGCTACCGTGTCTCAGTTGAAACATTGCGGATCTGGTGAGTGAACAGCAGGCCTTAATTTGGAGATGACAGATCTAAGAAATTCTAAACTTTATCTTCTAATGGACCTTCTTTACTCTATGTACATATAATTTCCTACATAGCTACAGTTTATACATTTCTGAATACTTCCACATATTATATTTTTAATATATTCAAGATGACCAACATAAAATTGTGCTGTGGTTAATTAACTTAATTCCATGTGTTAAACTATAGCCCAGACTGTTACCTCATGCTGAACGCTCAAATAATGGCAAGAGGTGAGGGTGAAAGGAGAAAGCTAGAATCCATCATCTGGACCAGAATGGAAAAGCCCTTAGAATGGCTTTATAAATAGGTCTTAGAAAACTGTCAAAGAACAGAAACTGACTGTAATGACAGATTTTAATGTAATTTGACTAGGAATTATCTAAAGGAAGTAAATTTCCTCAGCAAAATGCAACATTAAGAAGTCTGTGAAGTTTTATTAAGTCACTAGTATGCAGCAGAATGCCTCTGAATTCTTTTGTCCTTCTCATTCAGCAAGTCACCTTCTTTTATCCCCTTTTTATTCATATAAGTACAATTTACCACTCTAGTATATTCCCTGATTTCTTCACTGGCTGCTTAAAAGTGGTTTACACTTTACAGAATAGCTGGTCAAGCAAACAAATAGTTGAGCTCTTGAACTTCACAAACTGAGTCCGGCCCTACAGAAGAATACAGTGTCGGAGGGAAGACAGACAATAAGCAAATTGCAGCAAACAATTCCACAATTGCCAGTGTGCCAAGTACTGGAAGAGGTATGGGACACTGCGGGAATGCCCAATGGGGAGAGTGCAGAACTGCTTGCACAGCTGACCCCGCACTTGCTGGGGTGCCAGTAGAGGCTCCAGAAAAACAGAGAGAGAGAGATAGAGCTTAAGGCAGCGTGTGTGAGAGACAAAGAGAGACAGAAGGAGATAATTTAAATCTGAAAACGATCTAGAAAGAAGTTATTCTGGATATGTATACATTTTGTGTCATTTCAAAAATAAAAGTAAACATTTGTTTCACACTTTTGTGTTTGAATCTGTACTTAGGTGGGAGGGGGAACCAATAGAACTTTTTAAATGCTTAGGGTTTATAAATGTCTTAACCCAGCTCTGCAAGAGGACCTAATCTTTTTTGATGGATAATTTGTAAGCTGAAATTTAAGTGATGAAGCAGAATTAGCCAAGTAAATAGAAGGTGGGGGATATCAGAAGAGATTTCCAAACAGAGGGTAGATGCAGCATGTGAAAGACCCAAAGGTAGCTGGGCCCACAGTCTTGGTCCCGTCTATCTACTTCCTCTTCTCTGTAGGTTGTCATTTCCAAAGGCCAACTCATCCAGGTCCTGTCGTATATGCACAAGGAAAGGCCATTTTGCCATGAGAGCCATGTTAGGACATGAACCAAAGGCAAGTGGGCAATCCCAATTAAGATAGACACAGAGTTTAATTTAGTCCAGCTTTATTTACATGGCAACAAAATTTTGAACACATATGCCAGGCCCTAGATCAAATGCTGGAGATGCCTACATATTTCTCATACTCTGGGTTCGTATAGATCATCACCAGATCTCAGCTCTCTCCAACTGAGATCTTCCTCTTGTCCTACTCTCTGAGAATCTCTTCCTAGTTCCATTTTGTCTCTGCCCAGCATGCTATTTCCCCTAATCCCAAACCACCCCAGCCACTGTCTTCAGTCCATCCCAGAGCCCTTCTGCTCAGCCAACTGCACTGAGAAAGCAACTGCCAGTTACCCAGGATTACTCAGGATTTTGCCTCACTATACCTCACTTGCTCTCTGATATCCCCTTGTTATTACTGTGACTCTCCCACACCCTTCTTGAGTGGTAAACTATTACAAAATCAGATGCTCAGGCTAATCCCTTGAACAAGTAGCCACTTTCTTCATGTTTCCCATACAGAAGCCTCTCTGAGCTAGTATTTCTCAATACTCAACTTCCAACCCATTCTACGTCTTGCAGTCTTAACAATCTTGATTTCATTCCTTTGACTCAGCATGTTTTCTTGCTCACATACTCCCTTACCTGGCTTCAGCCTTTATTCATTGTTTTGTTTCCTTTCAATCAATCTCTTACTCATGCAAATTAACATTTATAGTCATTGTAAAGTAGTGAAGATACATAAGTGATTGTGGTGGAGGTAGAAGAAATCACTCATCTTCAGATTAGATTATTTGGGGTTTATTGTTATCTTAAAACTAATCTTTATGACCTATAATAATGAATGGTTATGTCATATTTTCATTTCTTCTATTCAAAAAAGATTGAAGGTGGCTTACAAAATATGTGCAGTTTAATAAGATATTAAGTGGTGTAACCAACCAATCAAAGGGAAACTAAGAGTAGACAAAATAGAAAATCAGGGTAAAAGTGATTCACAAAATACACACTGCAGTGTCTGGGCACTTGCTGTAAGTAGCCTCTGCATTTTTAAACTACTAACACACAGTAGGAGGAAGCACATCCAATTACATACTTCAAAATGCTCAGAAGATTATAAAACAAGCTAGTTGCTCAAGAGCAGTACAGTCGCTTGTGGGAAGTGAATTTCTGCATGCTCTTGTTAAGAGAGCAGTGTGAGGCATGAGCAGTGTTCTCAGCTGCACCTCCATAGTAAGGTAGTCGTGGGGTTCCTGAGACTGCTTCTCCTACCATCCCTAGACTCCAGCTCTTCATATGATCCCAAATTGCAGTTCAATAAAAGTAATCATAGAAGGAGCCAAAAAAGGACCATCCAAGACAGATTTCTGATCATTTTTCTTTGAAGATAAAATGTAGATCACCCAGAGTACATAGTCTTGAGGTAAATACTCCATTGACATTATTTCTCATGGCTGAGCATTTCTGACAGCTGCAAAACAGACAGGTATGTTGGCAGTTCAGGATGTATTCATTCCTATTAATACTCACCAAAGTTGGAGATAGGGTTAATTTCACTTCATAAAAGTAAGAAAACAGAGGGGCTTGAGGAAATGTTTGTGGGCTAAGCCTAAATTTTCCCAAGAAAACAATTGTGGATCCATTCTAACACAGATAAAAGGACAAATGCCAAGATTTTGCCAGTGAACACACTGTGATAGTTTAGCCTAGAAAATACATGAAGTGGCTGTTAGCAAACACCTACCTAACCAGTAATTTTTCCCCATTTTCTTACTGCAGTAAAATATACATATAAAGTGTATCATCTTAACCATTTTAAGTGTACAGTTCAGTGGTATTAAATATACTTATAATATTGTGCAACCATCACCAACATCCACCTTCATAGCTCTTTTCATTTTGTAAGACTGAAACTCTAAAACCATTAAACAAAAACTCCCAATTCCCACCTTTTCCCAGCCCCTGGAAACCACCATTCTACTTTCTGTCCATGATTGTGACCTAATGCAGTTATTTTAACCGGAAAAAAAAAACTCATAATATATCTAACCTCAAGCAATGAAACTTCCTCATCATGCCCATCAGATAAAGTATTACAGAACTGACACCTCCAAATGTCTAAATAATTTGACCTATTGTGTAATACAAATAACCAAAAGTTGGTCAAGTATTTGACGCTGTCTGTGAACAAGTGCAGCTTTGGTTTTGCTGCAGCTGATCTGAAGCCATCAGTTTTTCTGTCAGTAATTCAGTCTGAGGTGTTTGTCCTTTTAAACTCCTTCTCTCTTGTGACAAGTAAAACTGAGTCAAAAACATATACAAAAAGCTCATTTTTCTGTTTCTTACAGAAGTGATAGAACACTACATCTGGTTCATGCAAAAGTAGTATTGAGTTATTAAAGAGCAACTTAAAAATAAGGAAGGCGGAAGGTGCAGAACATATTTATGCTTTGTATACTTTGACTTTTCAGGAGATTATTATTATGGATCCTAACTCCCACAGTGGTTTTGAGTTTCAGTTCTGTATAAGCCTAAACAGCCAAAACCTAAAACTGCATTCATATAACTTAGTCACAACTGGCATCTGTTTGAGAAAATTTCAAGAAAAGTCCTAATGAATTTCTTCACAAGATGATAAGTCTATAATCCTGGTCAGTACTGGAAAAGCTTGCCTGAAGTCTGTTTTTTTCTCTAAAGTCTAGTCTGGAAATTCTGGAATAACAAACAGAAGGAAAACTACTTTTTAAGTGTAATAATTTGTAATTTACTAGATTTGTGATTTTGAGAAAGTGGAAAGTTGCCCTTTTAAAAACTGAGATAGAGCAGATTCTAGATCCCATCTCATGACTTTTATTACTATAGAAATAATTAAGGCAACAGATTGGCAAGGCTCAGTGTCCTCCAATCAAACCAACCCCTGAAGAATTCAGAGAGACACTGAACAGAGTGCGGCCAGAGTCTAAATGATGGTGACCACTGGTCTTACTGCATAGCTTTGGATCTATTGAAATCATCCAGTATGCTTTGCTTGATACTATTTTGATATTCCTGAACTAGATATTTCCCCCCTAACTACTCAGATATTGACATTAACTTATTCACTTAACAAACACTTACTGAGTGCCCTTTAACCACTATGGGCACCAAAATGAGTGAGCCAGGAATCTTGACCTTAACAAGTTCACAGTCTGTGCTTTCTTTTGATGGTCCAAGAGGTTGTAATCAAGAAAAATATCCCTCTTTTTTTAGCCTTTGTTATAACTGAGAATCTCTATTATATAAAACCAGGAGATTTTTTTTTCCCCAGGGAATGAACACATCTCACAAGTATAACTAGCACAGAGTTATATTAATGAGCTCACTCAAGAACAAGAACCATATTTACCATTAATTCAGTGGCTGTTAGTTGATGATGGTAAACTTATTCTCTTGAAAGGTCTGTCACCTCACGTGGAATGACTAAAGTTTTAGGTTTCCTTGTCTGTCACCAGAGCATGACTTCCTGTATCATGCTTTACTCTGGCTCTTTGCCAGTCTAGCACTTTGAACTCAGTGCTTTACTCTAGCAATAATTTTCTATCTGACCTTTCTTTTTACTCCACCCTGTCAAATATAATGTTTCTAGAATAACACTCCGTTCCATTCTGTTACTTCTGTGTTCAGAAAATTCCAGGATTTGATCATTGCCTGTAAACTTTTATGTTTGGCAGAAATTCTACCACTAGTATGCCTCCCCTTACACATCCAAACCTTCCTCTTATTACTGTCTATTACTCTTATTAGTTGTACCTCTAACATCTTGAGCTTTCCTCACTCTTAAGTATTTGCTCCTGTAGTTCCTCCTGCTGGAAAGCCTTTCCTTCCACCATTATCCCCCCATTTCAAGTTCAGTTTAAATTCAGCTCCTTTCTTCTGAAGACTCCCCATTTACTACTGCCCACATCAATTTTCTGAAATTACTGCATATTATCAGTACAGTTCTTCAGGACTTAATCCCATACTGATCATTAATCAGTATAGTTCTTCAGGACTTAATCCCATACTTGGATTGTTATTTAACTGATTTCTCTCTGTAGCTTGTCTTTCCAACTGTAAGCTCCACCCAGAAAAAGGCCTCACCTTAAATGTGGCATTGTGTTTCCAAGTTTTAGGTGGTTGTTAGGCATACATTTGGTGCTCAATACATTTAAGAGATAGCTGTGGAATGAATGAATTGCCCCTGACTCCAAAAACACTTTCTTTCTTTTACAGCTCCTGTCTGCCTTAAGTCTTGTGTATTTCCAGGTCAATACTTTTTCAAATCTTTCCAACCACGACCATTAGGAAGAGATTCTTTTTATATTGTGACCTGATGTACACATATGTGTGAAACAAAAGTTTCACAAAACAATACATATTACTTATTCTCATGTTTTCTATTCTATTGTTTAAAAGACTGATCATGACACACCAAATTGATTTTATCACCACTGAAAGGTTATAATCTACAGTATAATAATACTCTATTTTATGATCTTTAATCTAAAGTGTATATTGCTCTTAAAAAATGCATCATACAAACAACATGGATGGAGCTAGAGGGTATTATGCTCAGTGAAATAAGCCAGGTGGAAAAAGACAAGTATCAAATGATTTCACTCATATGTGGAGTATAAGAATAAAGAAAAAAACTGAAAGAACAAAACAGCAGCAGACTCACAGAACCCAAGAATGGACTAACAGCTACCAAAGGGAAAGGGACTGGGGAGGATGGGTGGGAAGGGAGGGACAAGGGGGGAAAAAGGGACATTACGAGTAGCAGACATAATGTAGGGGGGGGCACAGGGAGGGCTGTACAACTCAGAGAAGACAAGTAGTGATTCTATACCATCTCACTATGCTGATGGACAGTGACTGTAATGGGGTAGGTGGGGGGCACTTGATGAAGTGGGGAGTTTAGTAACCATAATGTTGCACATGTAATTGTAGATTAACATCATACAAAACACTGTTTGAGTGCTCATTCTGTGTCTGAGAGCCTGAGCTACAATTATAATCTTTACACAGTTATCTTGAGAGCACATCTTACCCTATTCCACTATAGCGTTTAGAATCAAATCCTCCTCCTCCCAGTTCTACCTTTTGAAATTCAGGACACAGTTAAACGATCATGCACAAAGTGTCCTCTAGATTTCTATTTCTAATGTTGTCTTGACAAACTTTAGTGGCATATAAATAAAAATTTCTAGGCCTTATTTTAATCAGATCCCTTGCAGATGAATAAAAGTACATTTGGTCGTATTTTTGTTTCTTTACATATCTTAACAGCATGTGCTTTGTTGCCTGACCATCCAGAATATGAGTTCCAGCTTTGCCAAGTTACTTGACCTGAGCAAGTTGCTTAACCTGAGCCTCCATTTCTGTATCCATACAATAGGAATAGTAATATCAAAGAATTGGTGGGGGTTAAATTAGACCATACAGGGCCTGCTCTATAAATGGTATTAATGTTTATCACTGTAACAAATAAGTGGATGTATCTCAAACTTCCTTTTTGGGTCATAAAGCAGGGTTTTCATAAGAACAAAAGTAAGAATACTTTCTCTCTTTAAATACCTAGCTAATTTTTGTAGTCAGATTATTTATAATACAAAATTCCCCTGCTGGTTTTATAGATCATAAATATCCCTAAGGACAGGTTCTATTTGTGGTGTTGGATCATCATTATATAGTAAGAAATGTCTACTGAAACTAAGACTGTATATATATAAAAACATGTATATACACGTTTATGTATATACATATACATGTATGCAGTAACTTGTCTGGTCATTTAATCTAATTTAGATTTGTCTTTGCTTAGTAAAAGTTTTTTTTAAACCACAAACTTCTGTGTGTTGACTAGTGAAGTGTGCTCTAATCCGGCAAAAATTTTTGTACACAATACACATATATAATACTCAAAGTATATATGTGGCTGCTTTTGAACAAAGTCAAGTCTTGCTCCAGTTGCTTTTATATTCCTTTTACCTCTAACCACACCCTTATCTCACCTAGGTCTCCCGACCCGTAGGTGTTTCTGATTGCAAGAGTTTGGCAGTTAATAATAAACAACGATCTTTCATTTACAGTATTCCTCTGCTCACATGTTTAGCACGGCAAGACAGGGTATCTCATCCATTGTCCCAGAAACACGGGTCCAGAGTGGACCGAGCCCAAGGGGAGTTGCAACCTCTTTTAAAATTACTTAAAAGGAGTGATCAAGATTCCCTTAGCCCCAGCCCAGTCTTTGGCTAAAGAAAAGGGCTGCGTGGTGTTGACATGAAGGCTTTGATAATTTAATAGAACTGGAGACTCAAACTGGAGACCTCTGGGGATTTTAACCTTCTATCACTGCGTGAGTATGCATGTTAGGGGTCTGGGGGGCCAAAGAAGGCAGAGAGCCAGAGACCGACCTGCAACAGGAGGTAAAAACAGGAGTCTACCAGACGGTGCACGCTCCGGAGACAGACAAACACATATTCGACTTTGCCCTGGGCCTGAAAAACGCGGGGGCTGGAGTGGGGCGCGCTAGGGTAGGAACCGTGTTCGAGAACCCCGCCCCTTTCCACGCCCGCAGTCGGCCCAGCCCACGTGGGTGACCCGGCCCCGGACAGCGGCTGGGCGCGCCGGGCCCCTTGGTCCGCGCAGCCCCTTTCGTCACGTCCGGGGACGGGCCGGGGCGCCGGGGGCGGGCCCGGGTGGGGCCGGGGAGCCGGGGGTGGGGTTGTGCTGGTGCTTTGGGTGACCACGGTCAGTAATGAAGGTGGCTGCGGCGCGGCAGCAGGCTCACCTACGCCGGGCGGGGGCGGCGCCGGGGCCGCTCCTGTAGGACCTCGGGGCCGGTGCGGCGAGATGGGGACCTGGCGCGGGGAGTGAGGTGGCGGCGGCGGCGGCGAGCGCTTCCCCCCTCTGGCTCGTCGACCTCCACCTGCAGCCCCTCGGCCCCCGCGTCCCGCGGGACCGGGACGGCGTCGGCGGGGACATGTGGCGCTGGGTCCGGCAGCAGCTGGTAGGTGCCTCCGTCCCTCCACTAATAGGACGTTCGGCCCCGCGCGGCCTCCGGGGCCCGGGTGGCGGGGAAGGGCGGGCGGCGGGCTAGGCCGCAGCGGAGGCGGAGGCGGGGCCCGGAGTCGGCGAAGCCCGGCGCAGCCCCGGCGAGCATCTCGCCTCCAAGCCTGGGCCTCCGAGGCCGGCGGTGGGAGGCGGCCGCCCCCGGCCAGCGCTTGTCGGTTCCCTCCCTCCTCCTCGCCGCCCCTGGGAGGCTGCGGCCAGAAGCGGAGATCCAGAGCCGGGTCGGCGTCCTGTCTGTGGAAATAGGACGAGGGCACAGAAAGAGAGTAGGTCTTAGGAAGAGAACAGAGGCTTCTGTTTCTTGCGTCTAACAATTCGGGACACATCTGAGTGAAGGGGAGGGAGAGGACTTGTCTTCAGCTCCCTCGTCGCTGTTCTCAGGGTGTTAATTCGATGCTGCGTTAATTGTCAAGGAGGAGAGTACATAATCTGCTCTAACCTTTCTCAGCGAAAGAGATTTTATCCCAGGACTGGGTGAGGGAAAGAGAATATTCTAACACCCTGTTTAGTTTTGGAAAAGCTAAGTACGAAAGTTATGAAGGACTGAGTTTCCCTTCCTACCTTGTCCTCACCCCATCCCACGTGAAACTTTTGGAATGTGAGCCTTACTTGTTTTCATTCTCCTCAAGTCACTGTGAACAAGATGGAACCAATGGTTAACTTTTCAGTTTTAGTGAAACAGCTGGAGAAAAAAGAAAGAAAAAGGTGACTTAAGGAATATGAAGAGCGCCACTTTCTCAGAAATAATTCGGAGAGAAAAATCTTTCGTGCCTCCTGGCAGCCACAGCCCAAATACAGCATTAACGCAACAGTGACGATCAGGACAGAAAGTGCTCCTGGGTGAAACCTAAGCTTATCTCGTTGATAGTTTAATTTCTAAATCACATTAATGAAATGCTTCTACAGTGCAGTGCCATTTACTAATTCAAAAGGTGGTGAAATAGTGAAACAAACGATTTTTGTGGGACTGTACAAGTTTTGTGGAACTGAAGTATTGATATATCTTTTCCCCTGCTCTAGAACAGCATATTACTGTTAAGACTAAGAAGTATGCCGTTTCAGAGCCAGCCTTTTGCAGTGGGCATCGTTCTCAAAAAAAGCCTTTTAAATAAAACTAGAACTGCCTGCCACTCCCGCAAACAAGTGGTGGCTCTCTATTTTTAGCTAATTGTAGATTCAGCTACCCCAAATATATGTCTCATTAAGAAACCAAGCTGATGATGTCATTGTAGTGCCTTATTGCTGAATACTTTAGCTTTGTTGCAGTAAGCCGTAGCTTGGTAACTTGACTTTGGTAGTTAATTATTACAGGTCTGATATCATTTGATTTGCCAATGTTTTCGTAGGAAGATCATTCTAAAGTGGTTCTCAAAAAGCTTTTCCTAGTAGTCAAAGACAAAAATTTTCAGTGTTAGATAGATATTTTTGTTAACCTGAGTAAAATCCTGGTTGTATAATCACTCTCATCTTCAAGGCAGATAACCTGGTAATGTTTTTCAAAATGGCTTCAAATGAGCACAACTGAAAGGAAGGGCAGGAAGTTGTGTGGTTAATTTACAAGACAACGGCCTTGTGGTGGTTAACAAGTTGAACAAGTTGCAATGCATAAAAAATGCTCTCTGACATCTAGTTGTTCATCCATTGTTTCAATTTTAAAATTTTAAGTTCGATCTGATCTTACAAATATGCCAATGTAGGACTTTGTATCTCTGATTAAGTTTATACAGTCACTTAAATTGTACATTAAGGATAGTGGATACTTTCAGAGTAATGAATGTATATTTTACTATCCAAGTCAAACAGCTATTCTAGTTAGTATACCAGGAATTATTCAACTGATGCTAGTTTAGGTTATACTTAATTTGCCCAGTGGATTGAGTCACCATGTCTTTTAGCAATAGGGTCTTTTTTAAAATTCAGATAACAGGAAAGCTTTGAGGAAATTAATAAATCACAAGGACTGAAGTTTTGGAGTTTTAAGCACACTTTATTCATTATATGAATCCTGATTTTCAACAGTTTATGTTGTTTTGTCCCCCCAAAAAGTGTGTCATTCTTTTTAGAGAAACAGCTCCTATTCCCTAGTAATTTCTCTAATTAAAAAACTGTCCGACTCCTTATCTCCACCAAGTATTGTCACTGCTTGACAGAAAAATCAGGTTTTCAGAAGATTGATGTTTTCCCTTGAAGTAGATTGAAAAAAAAAGATTGGAATATCCTTTCCTTTTCCTTTTTCTTTTTTGACTCACAGTGCTGAAGTTATTTTACACTAAGAAAATTCTAAGAAAATATTCTTATGATGTCTTTCTCATACAATTAGTATTATTCATAGTGTACTCATTTCTGGCAGCATATTATATGTATTTAACTCATTAGAGATGACAGCATCTTGATTTTAATGGTGGAAATATCATTAGCAACTGTATTCTAATATTTATATTTGTATGATAGCCATTAAGCACATTAGCTATTGAAATTAAAAATCCCAGTTAATTAAAGTAAAAATTCATGTGACTGTTACCATGTTGGACAATTCAGAGAAGAACATTTTCATTATCACAGAGAATTTTATTGGACAGCATTGCTTACAGGCTCCTAGATGAAAGTCTTTGTCAGTATATATTTTAGTTGACATGTAACATTTCTTTACAGGGCTATGTAATGCAATATTTTAAAAGCACTTACTGTATGCAGACATTATATAGTGTGCTAAATACTGGGGATACAAATATAGTCAGTGAGGGCCTTATTCATTTGTATGCTCAGTGTCTCACACAGTTGTTAACATAGAGAGATATAGGGTACATGTTTGCTGAATAAATAAATAAGTGAGGAAAGAAAGAACAAATCTGTACTATTGCTTCTGTGTTTAGAGATAAAGTGACAAAACTCAAGATTGACCAATTCAGAAGAAAGCTAGAAAATTACCATAGTTTTACAAAAATACCACTTAATGTTGCCGCACTAGGATACTGTTTCTTAAATTGTTCCATAAATGTAGTCCCTTCAGATTTGCATTGGCAATGATGGTAAGATTATGTTCTGATTTACCGAAAAATAAGCTATCTCAGTTTTTTTATATTGGTTACATGTTGAAGTAATATTTTGGACACATTGGATAAAGTAAAATACTGTAATTAATTTTTGTGTTTCTTTTTATGTTTTAAAAAACGTGGCTCCTAGAAATTTTAAAATTATGTTTGTGGTTCACATCATATTTCTGTTAGTGCTGCTGTGTAACATAACAAGTGAGCTCATGTTTCTATATCTAAATCTGGATGCCTCACCCACTAGACTAGACCATGAATATCTTAGGGCAGGGGCCATATTTTGTCTTTATATTCCTTGCACTCAAGATAGTAGCTGGCCCATTTGTACATACCCACCAAATGTTGAATAAATGAATATCAGATTTATTTTCGCATCAGTTGGGCAAGTACCTGCATTTTTGCCTTTCTCTTGAATGAACAAGGAGTAGGAAAGAAACACAGGCCTTTGGTGGTATCATTTTGGTGTGGCTGAGTAACGTTTAACTTAAGGAATTAATGTTTAAGAACCTAGATCTTTCATCTATATGTTCAGACATCCATTCTTATATAGCTGGTTTTTCATTTAGTTAGAGGGAGGGTCAAGCATTAGAGGAATCCCAATATCTCAGCAACCCCGAAGTAGGGACCTTGCCCTGATTCTCCAAAGAACCGTATGGTTGCCACTGTTGTCATTAAATATCCCTTCTGTCTATCTCTGCAGTCTGTTTTCAACAGCAGCCAGAGTGATTGCATTAAAACACAAGTTAGATCTTATCATTCCTGTGTTTAAAACCTTCTGAGGACTTGCCTTCTGGCTCAGGGTAAAAGCCAAGTCTATACTTAAACTGTATTCCCCTCTTTCCCAAACCACTTCTCATCTTCCATCACTCTTCATTCACTTTGTTTTATCCACACTGGCCCCCTCGCAGTTTATCACAAGTGTTGGGTGTCAGACATACTTCAATCTCAGGATCTTTGCCCTGGCTGTTACGTTCTTCCCATACTTAACCTGCTGGCTCCTTCACTCCCTTCAAGTTTTCATTCAGTTGTTACAGTGAGGCCTTTTCTGGACATTAAATAAAACTGTAACGTCCCCTAATATTTCCCTATCTCCCTTCCCTGCTTTTTATTTCTCTTAACACTTAATCGCTAACATACTCTATAATTTACTTATTTGTCTCGTTTATCTCATGAAGGCAGGGATTTTTGTCTATTATGCTTTAGTTCTCCATGTAACAAAAGCTCTTTCTCAACTTTGCATCTGCTTTTAGGTAACACCATTTCTTTCTTATTTATTTGTTCAAACAATTTTTGAACACCTAATATAAGGTAGCATGTTGCTCTGCTCTGTACCCAAATGAAGCAACCCCTGCCCTAGCTAGTCTTCTAGGAGTCTCTTCCCTAATGGATTGTTGTCATTTTTTTCTATTATAAAAAATGTTGCAGTAACTTCTTATTATGTTTATATTGTTTTTTTTATTGTAATACTTAGAAGTGGAATTGCTAGATCATGGAGTGTGCACATTATGACTATTAACTAGATGTTGCCAAATGATCTTCCAAAATGTGAGATTTCCTCTACCCCTACATCTTGGTTAACACTTTGTACTGTCACAGTTGAAAAAATTTACCAATCTAGTGGGTGTGAATTGTCTCTCATTTTGTTCTAAATTGCATATTCCTGCTTGCTTAGTGAGATTGAGGTGTCCTGAATTTGATTTATATGAATAGATTACCCATTTTTCTACTGGATAGTTTGTCTTTTCCTTCAAATTTCCTCCTGTAGCCTGGACGTTAATTCTTTGTTGCATATATTGTAAATATCTTCTTCCAGTCTGTGTTTTGTATTTAACTTTGTTGATTGGATCTTTTTGGAAACAAATTTTAAATTTATTGGTAAGTAAATTTATTAGGCAAGTGATTTCTGCTTTATGTTGCTTTTTTAGGAATTCCTTTTCTGTACCAGATCATAAAGCAAATTTTCCAGTTTTCTACAAATTGTCTTAAAATTTAGTTTTTCAACATTTAGGTCTTTAATGTATTTGGAATTGATTTTTGTGTATGGAATAAAAAACTAGGGAATTAATTTTCTCCCTATGGAACAGTGTTTGTCCAAATGCTGTTTATTGAATGAGCAATTTTTTCCCCTCTTCGGTGGTGTTTGCCTTTTCTGTCATATACCAGCATTCTTTATCCATTTCTAGTTCTCTTATTAGGCTCTTCATTCTTTCTTATTCTCTGTTGATGTACTGGTGCATCAATAATGCACTGTCTTAATTATAGCATTATAGTATTTTTATCGTAAGTCTTGATATCTGATAGCTGGGCGGAACCCCCAGTCCATTTTCCTTCTTTTTCAGAACTTTATTCTTTTTATTCATACATATGCTATTTATGATGTTTGTCTAATTCTGTTTAAAATCTTTTTAGGATTTTGATTGGTTTTGCATGGCATTTGTTAAATTTCTTCTATTCACATTTTTCCCTTGATGATGTGTAAGCTAAGGATTGTATTTGCATTCTTTCTTTTCTAGCTCTGACTGTATATTGAGTATATCTGCCAAAATACAGGGATTTAGAAGTTTTAACTACAATATTTTCTCTCTCACCTTCCACATTAGTATTACATAATAGTTTAGTTTTCCTTTTTTTTCTTTTACTAGCTTTATTGAGATATAACTCACACACCATACAATATACCATTTAAAGTGTACAATTCTATTAGTATATTTATGGAGCTGTGCAACCATTACCATACTCTGATTTTTTTTCATTTTTATTTTTTTGGTATCATTAATATACACTTAATGAACGACATTGTGGTTACTAGATTCCCCCCATTACCAAGTCCCCACCACATATTCCATTAGAGTCACTGTCCATCAGCATAGTAAGATGCTATAGAATCACTACTTGTCTTAGTGCTACACAGCATTCCCTGTGCCCCACCCCCACCACACATTATGTGAGCTAATCATAAGGCATCTATTTCCCCTTATCCCTCCCTTCCCACCCATCCTCCCCAGTCCCTTTCCTTTAGGTAACTGTTAGTCCATTCTTGGGTTCTGTGAGTCTGCTGCTGTTCCGTTCTTTCAGTTTTTTCTTTGTTCTTATACTCCACAGATGAGTGAAATCATTGATATTTGTCTTTCTCCGCCTGGCTTATTTCACTAAGCATAATACCGTCTAGCTCCATCCATGTTGTTGCAAATGGTAGGATTTGTTTTCTTCTTATGGCTGAATAATATTCCATTGTGTATGAACCACTCTTCTTTATCAACTCATCTACTGACGGACACTTACGTTGTTTCCATTTCTTGGCTATTGTAAATAGTGCTGCGATAAACATAGGGGTGCATGTGTCTTTTTCAAACTGTGCTGCTGCATTCTTAGGGTAAATTCCTAGGAGTGGAATTCCTGGGTCAAATGGTATTTCTATTTTGAGTTTTTTGAGGAACCTCCATACTGCTTTCCACAATGGTTGAACTAGTTTACATTCCCACCAGCAGTGTAGAAGGGTTCCCCTTTCTCCACATCCTTGCCAATATTTGTTGTTGTTTGTCTTTTGGATGGTAGCCATCCTTACTGGTGTGAGGTGATATCTCACTGTGGTTTTAATTTGCATTTCTCTGATGTATAGTGATGTGGAGCATCTTTTCATGTGCCTGTTGGCCATCTGAATTTCTTCTTTGGAGAAGTGTATGTTCAGATCCTCTGCCCATTTTTTACTTGGGTTATTTGCTTTTTGTTTGTTGAGGTGCATGAGCTCTTTGTATATTTTGGATGTCAACCCCTTATCGGATATGTCATTTATGAATATATTCTCCCATACTGCAGGATGTCTTTTTGTACTACTGATGGTGTGCTTTGCTGTACATAGCTTTTCAGTTTGATATAGTCCCACTTGTTCATTTTTGCTTTTGTTTCCCTTACCCATGGAGATATGTTCAGGAAGAAGTTGCTCATGATTATATTTAAGAGAGTTTTGCCTGTATCCTATATTTTCTTCTAACAGTTTTACAGTTTCGTGATTTACATTCAGGTCTTTGATCCATTTTGAGTTTACTTTTCTGTATGGGGTTAGAGAATAATCCAGTTTCATTCTCTTACATGTAGCTGTCCAGTTTTGCCAACACCTGCTGTTAAGGAGGCTGTCATTTCCCCACTGAATATCCATGGCTCCTTTATCGTATATTAATTGACCATATATACTTGGGTTTATATCTGGGCTCTCTATTGTGTTCCACTGGTCTATGGGTCTGTTCCTGTGCCAGTAGCAAATTGTCTTGATTACTGTGGCTTTGTAGTAGAGCTGAAGTTAGGGAGCATAATTCCACCGCTTCATTCTTCCTTCTCAGGATTGCTTTGGCTATTTGGGATCTTTTGTGGTTCCATATGAATTTTAGAACTATTTGTTCCAGTTCGTTCAAGAATGCTGTTGGTATTTTGATAGGGATTGCATTGAGTCTGTAGATTGCTTTAGGCATGATAGCCATTTTAACAATATTAATTCTTCCTACCCAAGAGCATGGGATGAATTTCCATTTATTAGTATCTCTTTAATTTCTTTTAAGAGTGTCTTGTAGTTTTCAGAGTATAGGTCTTTCACTTCCTTGGTTAGGTTTATTCCTAGGTATTTTATTCTTTTTGATGCAACTGTGAATGGAATTGTTTTCCTGATTTCTCTTTAGGCTAGTCTATCATTAATGTTATAGGAATGCAACAGATTTCTGTGTATTAATTTTGTATCTTGCAACATTGCTGAATTCAGATATTAGTTCTAGTAGTTTTGGAGTGGATTTGTTAGGGTTTTTTATGTACAGTATCATGTCATCTGCAAACAGTGACAGTTTGACTTCTTCCGTACCAGTGGATACCTTTTATTTCTTTGTTTTGTCTGATTGCCATGGCTAGGACCTCCAGTACTATGTTGAATAAAAGCGGAGAGAGTGGGCATCCTTGTCTTGTTCCCGATCTTAGATGAAAAGCTTTCAGCTTCTCACTGTTAAGTATGATGTTGCCTGTGGGTTTGTCATATATGGCCTTGGTTATGTTGAGGTACTTGCCTTGTATACCCATTTTGTTGAGAGTTTTAATCATGAATGTGTGTTGAACTTTGTCGAATGCTTTTTCAGCATCTATGGAAATGATCATGTCGTTTTTGTCTCTCTTTCTGTTGATGTGGTGGATGATGTTAATGGATTTTTGAATATTGTACCATCCTTGCATCCCTGGAATGAATCCCACTTGATCATGATGTGTGATCCTCTTAATGTATTTTTGAATTTGGTTTGCTAATATTTTGTTGAGTATTTCTGCATCTATGTTCATCAAGGATATTGGTCTGTAGTTTTCTTTTTTGTGGTGTCTTTCCCTGGTTTTGGTATTAGAGTGATGCTGGCTTCATAGAATGAGTTTGGAAGTACTCCCTCCTCTTCTGTTTTTTGGAAATCTTTAAGGAGAATGGGTATTATGTCTTCTTTACATGTCTGATAAAATTCAGCAGTGAATCCATCTGGTATGGGGATTTTGTTCTTGGGCGGTTTTTTGATTACTGATTCAATTTCGTTGCTGGTAATTGGTCTGTTTAGATTTTCTGTTTCTTCCTTGGTCAGTCTTGGAAGGTTGCATTTTTCTAGAAAGTTGTCATTTCTTATAGGTTATCCAGTTTGTTAGCATGTAGATTTTCATAGTATTCTTTCATAATTCTTGGTATTTCTGTGGTGTCCATCGTGATTTTTCCTTTCTCATTTCTGATTCTGTTTATGTGTGTAGATTCTCTCCTTTTCTTAATAAGTCTGACCAGGGGTTTATCTATTTTGTTTATTTTCTCAAAGAACCAGTTCTTGGTTTCATTAATTTTTTCTATTGTCTTATTCTTCTCAATTTTATCTATTTCTTCTCTAATCTTTATTATGTCCCTCCTTCTGCTGACTTTGGGCTTCATTTGTTCTTTTTTTTTCAGTTTCAATAATTGTGAATTTAGACTATTCATTTGGGATTGTTCTTTCTTCTTTAAATAGGCCTGGACTGCTAAGTACTTCCCTATTAAAACTGCCTTCGCTGCGTCCCACAGAAGTTAGGGCATTGTGCTGTTGTTTTCGTTTGCCTCCATATATTGCTTGATCTCTGTTTCAGTTTGGTCATTGATCCATTGATTATTTAGGAGCATGTTGTTAAGCCTCCATGTGTTTGTGAGCCTTTTTGTTTGCTTTGTATAATTTATTTTTAGTTTTATACTTTTGTGATCTGAGAAGTTGGTTGGTAGAATTTCAATTTTTTTGAATTTACTGAGGCTGTTTTTGTAGTATGTGCTCTATTCTGGAAAATGTTCCATTCGCACTTGAATGTGTATCCTGCTGCTTTTGGGTGGAGAGTTCTGTAGATGTCTGTTAGGTCCATATGTTCTAATGTGTTGTTCAATGCCTCCATCTCCTTACTTATTTTCTGCCTGGTTGATCTGTCCTTTGGAGTGAGTGGAGTGTTGAAGTCTCCTAGAATGAATGCATTACATTCTATTTCCTCTTTTAATTCTGTTAGTATTTGTTTGACTTATGTAGGTGTTCCTGTGTTTGGGCGCTTAGATATTTATAATGGTTATATCCTCTTGTTGGATTGATCCCTTTATTGTTATGTATTGTCCTTCTTTGTCTCTTGCGACTTTCTTTGTTTTGAAGTCTATTTTGTCTGATAGAAGTACTGCAACACCTGCTTTTTTCTCCTTATTGTTTGCATGAAATATCTTTTTCCATCGCTTCACTTTTAGTCTGTGTATGTCTTTGGGTTTGAAGTGAGTCTCTTGGAGACAGCATGTAGTTGGGTCTTGTTATTTTATCCATTCATTGACTCTATATCTTTTGATAGGTGCATTCAGATCATTTACATTTAGAATAATTATCGATAGGTATGTACTTACTGCCATTGCAGGCTTTAGATTCGTGGTTACCAAAGGTTCCAGGGTAACTTCCTCACTGTCTAAGAGTCTAACTTAACTCAGTTATTATGCTATTATAAACACAATCTAAAGGTTCTTTATTTTTTCCCCCTACTTTTCTTCCTGCTCCACTCTTTATATAATATTAAGTATCATATTCTGTACTCTTTGTCTATCCCTTTTTATTACCTCCGGTGACAGCTATTTAACCTTAGGAACAGTTCCATCTATAGCAATCCCTCCAAAATACACTGTAGAGATGGTTTGTGGGAGCTAAATTCTCTCAGCTTTTGCTTATCTGGAAATTGTTTAATCCCTCCTTCAAATTTAAATGATAATCTTGCTGGATAAAATATTCTTAGTTCAAGGCCCTTCTGCTTCATTGCATGAAATATAACATGCCACTCCTTTCTGGCCTGTAAGGTTTCAGCTAAGTCTGATGATAGCCTGATGGACTTCCGTTTGTATGTAATCTTATTTCTCTCTCTGGCTGCTTTTAATAGTCTGTCCTTATCCTTGATCTTTGCCATTTTAATTATATGTCTTGGTGTTGTCCTCCTTGGGTCCCTTATGTTGGGAGATCTGTGTGCCTCCATCACCTGAGAGACTTATCTCCTTCCCCAGATTGGGAATGTTTTCAGCAATCACTTCCTCAAATACTCTTTCTCTTTTTCTCTCTCTTTGACTTCTGGTACCCCTATAATATGAATATTGTTCTGTTTGGATTGGTCACAGAATTCTCTCAGTATTTTTTGATTCTTAGAGATCCTTTTTTCTCTCTGTGCCTCAGCTTCTTTGTATTCCTCTTCCCTAATTTCTATTTCATTTATCATCTCCACCCTATCTAATCTGCTTTTAATAACGCTCCATTGTGTTCTTCAACGATTGGATCTCTGTCCTAAATTCGTTCCTGAGTTCTTGAATATTTTTCTGTACCTCCATGAGCATGTTAATGATTTTCATTTTGAAATCTCTTTCAGGAATATTCATGAGGTCGATTTCATTTGAATCTTTCTCAGGTGTATTCACAATATTGCTTTGAACCAGGTTCCTTCAGTGTTCCATAATATATCTGTGGTGCCCTCTAGTGCCCTGAAGCTCTACTCTCTGGAGCTGCTCAGCCCCTTGAGCAATGTTGGGGGTTGCAAGGGAGTGGTGTTGGTGCTTGTGGGTAGGAAAGAGCTGTTTCCTGTTTCCTGGATGCTATGCCTGTCTCCACTGCCAGAGCCAGTGGACGAACACACAGGTGTAAGCCTCTGTGCTTTGTGGTTGTAGCTGTCGTAGGCGGGGCTTCCCTCTGGCTGGCCTGACACCAGGGCAGGGGTTGCCAATTTGCGAGTCTGAGCCAGCTGCAGGCTAGCCAGGAGAAAGACACAGCAGGCTGCATATCATGGTGGGGGGCCTTGGAGCAGTGTAACCAGCCAGGGGGATGGAGTGCCTGAAGATCTTCCAAACTCCCAACCTGCTGGGCAGAGTGGAGCCGGACAATTTTATCTACCTGTCCTTTCTCCTGAGCGGTAAGCTTTGTGCAATCCTTGCCCCTTTAGCAGCCCTCTCTCTTTTAGGAAATCTGTCAGACTCCCCACCCAAATCAGCCAGATATAAATCCCTGTTTTCTACAAGCAGCTGGCATCTCTGTCTCTCCAGGTATTCCACCTGTCTTAGCTTTCCAAACCCACTAAATCATCAGAGCACCATGCAATGTAGGTTCAAGCTACCAGAGCAGATCTCCAGGGCTAGGTGTTCAGCAGTCCCAGGTCTCCACTCCCTCCCCGTTCCATTTATCTTCCTCCCGCCAGTGAACTTGGGTTGGGGGAAGGGCTTGGGCTCCGCCAGGTCACAGCTTTGGTACATTACCCTGTTCCATGAGGTGTGCTCTTTTCTCCAGGTGTATGCAGTCTGGTGTAGCCTTCTTTCCTGTTGCTCTTTCAGGATTAGTTATATTAATTATATTTTCGTATTATATGTGGTTTTAGGAGGAGGTTTCTGTCTCACCTCTCACGCCTCCATCTTTAGTCCCTGCCATACTCTGATTTTAGAACATTTTTGTACTCCCAAGAGACTCCACATTAACTGTCACTCTCCATTCCCCGAAACTTCTAGCACTTAGTCCAAATCAATCACTAATCTAGTTTCCTTCTCTATAGATTTGCCTACTCTAGACATTTCATATAAATCGCATTATACAATATGTGTTATTTTGTGACTGCCTTTTTTCACTTAGCATAATTTCAGAGTTCTTCATTTCCTAGCATATATCAGTAGTTCATTTTTTCTTGCCAAATAATATTCCATTGTATGGATAAACCATATTTTGTTTATCCATTCATCAGTTAGTAGACATTTAGTTTGTTTCCACCTTTTGGCTTTAGAAATAATGTTGTTTTGACCATTCATGTGCAAGTTTTTGTGTGGTTGTCTTTTTTCATTTCTCTTGGGTTATATACCTAAAGAGTGGGATTACTGGGATATATGGTAACTCTGTTTTTAACTGTGAGGAGTTACTAAACTGTTTTCCAAAGTGGCTGCATTGTTTTGCATTCTCACCAGCAACATAGGAGCATTCCAGTATCTTCGTGTCCTTGTCAACACGTGTTTTCGCCTGTCTTTTGGGCTATAGCCATCATAATAGGAATGAATAGTATCTCGTTGTGGTTTGGATTTATATTTCCCTAAGGACTACTGATTTCAAACATCTTTTCATGCCCTGATTAGCTGTTTGTATATCTTTTTGAAGAAATGCTTACTCAGATCTTTTTGCCCATTTAAAAATTTTTGAGTTGTAAGAGTTCTTTATATCTTCCAGATACAAGACCCTTATCATACGATTTGCAAATGTTTTCTCCCATAATGTGTGTTGTAGTTCTACTTTTTAAACTCAAAAAATATTTTCTTTTTAAGTAACTCATTTTGATTTAGTACAACAATTTAATGATTTCTTTTACTCACCCTCACCATTGTTTCTTGCATATCCCCTCTTTCCTCTGGATTTACTTTTATTCTTGCTGAAATACATCCTTTAGTTATTTCTAAACAAAGTTTGATGGGTAGTAAACTCTCTTAGTTCTTATGTCTTAAAATGTGTTTATTTCATAGTTGCCATTGAATACTAATTTAGGTAGCTACAGAATTCTAGAACAGTTACTTCTCAACATATTAATGATACTGTTACATCATTTTCCAGTATTATTGCTGATGTAAAATATGCTTTTAATCTAATTGTCATTACTTTGTTGGTAATCTTTCACATTGGTTTTAAGATTATCTCTTGTCCTTGATATTTTGCAGTTTTACTGTGCTGTATCCATCATGTTTTTTCATAGTATTTTTTTTTCCAGCTCTGCACTTCTGTGTGCTTTCAATCTGAAGGCTCTTGTTTCTACAGTAAATTTTTCAGCCATTTTTTCCTTTAAATATTGCTTCTCAGCCTTTACTTTTATCATAATAGAAGTCTTACTTGATATTAATCTGTCCTCTCTGGTGCTCAACTTCATGTTTTTCATCTATGCTTTCAGTGTTGGGAGTTCCTTAGTTCTAGTCCAGGTCACTAATTTACTCACCTGTGTCCAATCTATAGTTTCTCCTGACCTCAGAATTTTTTATTTTAATGACAGATTTTCATTTCCAGAATTTATTATTGGTCTTCTTTTATTTCCATGTGTTTTTGATACATATCTTCCTAATTTGTCTCATAATATTTTGTCCCATATATATGGAGGAAAAAAAATATATATATATATATATAATATATAATTATATTTATTATTCTGTTATATCTTCTGAGGTTTTATACGTATTTAAAGGTATACATCTTTTTCAGCCTCCTTTCAATAGAACTGACTCCAGGACCCAGGTCTGAAAGGGGTGCTAGTAATCCTTACAGTGCCATAGGAGTTGAACATAAGACTGCCTGTTTCTACACCCAGAGTCCCAAGGACTCAGCCCCTGAATACAGAAGTGATTATCTTATTTTAAGCCTAGCTAAGTCATCTTAACTAAAAAAAAAAGATTTTATCCATCTTTGCTTTTATGACATATAGGGAAGTGTTCAAAGTATGGACTTTTCCATGGTCAATAACTAATTAATGCCTGAGGCAGGATTTGAACCCAGAGAATTTTTCCAGGGAGTTTATTAGCAGTGTTATTAATAGAAGAGAATTAGTTGCAGCAGTTTTCCCTATATCGCTGTTTCCCAATCCTGCCATCTTAAATCTGCCCTGGGCAGAATGGGTTGGGGGAAGAAATTTCTAGGTACTCTGGAAATGGGTGTGACAGGTTTGTAGAAGACAATGAAAGAAGTGAATTGAGTGTTCCTGTAATTAACTCAGCCATGGCCATTCTGAAGTTGACATATTTTAGTTACCAGAAGAAATTAGGCCTTGCTGTCTGTACCTTATCTGTTCTCTTGAAAATGTTATGTAATGTAAAGCACAATGCATTTAAATTGATTTTAAACAGCATGCAAAATTTTGGAGTTTTTCAGTTTTTAATTTATTTTTTCATCTTAAAACTTTGGAGCCCAAAAATGATTTTGAAGTTTGAAGTTTGTGGTGGTAAAATAGAAATTAAAAATGCTGAAAAGAGATAGGAAAGTTTCCATTTTTATGGTCTTTTTATTAAAAAGTCTAGTTGTGTGTAGTTTCTGTTTTAATAATTTTTATTACATCTGTAATGAAATTATGCCATACTTTTAACTCTTTAATCAGAAAAATGTATTTGGTAATTTCTGGGGAAAAAATCATGTATTTTCACTCAAAATTTTATTCATCCTATATGATATTTATTTCACTTTTTGTGCCTATTAAGAGGCTTAATTTTTTAAAATGAAATTTTATTCAGAGCAGGGGCCATGACTTCTTTCTCTTTTTGATATTTCCACATCACCAATCATATTACCCAGCCAATAATCAGTGCTCATACTATTTATAAATTGAATTTTTTTAAATTAAATTATAGGATAATTTAACAACAAATGATCATACCAAGTGTGCATACCAAGTGGCTTGACATTTCAGAATGGTCAAATATTTTTACTTAAATCTGGTACAGTGTCTTCCATAGTGTCAAGCAAATTTTTCTCAATAAATATGTTACATATTGGTGTTCCAAAATTTTGCTTTGAAAGGTCGTTTGCAATGAGTGCAATTGGCAGACAAACCTCAAGTAGTCAGTTCATGTCTTAATCAGGTTACCTAGGAAACTTTTTTTCACTCTTTCATCTCCTGAACTACAACAGGAATATAGATACTCTTATCTCAGTTCTCCACTACACTCTTTAATATACAAGTTCTGAAAACTCTTAAGATGTAAGGATGTACTTGATTCTTTACTGTTGAAAAAAGGGAAGTAGTTCTCTAACTTTGTATTTTCCTGTTGAAATTTGTATGTTGTTAAGGGAACTGATTTCTAGCTTAGATATGCAAGAGACCCTCAGACTTTATGGCTCCAACTCTATGCAACACTAAAGGGAATTGATTTAGTGCTTGCCTACCAGTGTTGATCAACTTTTTTTCCAGCATATATTTGCAGAATTTTAAAAACAAAAAACTTAGGAATTTATTATGAGACAGTGAAAGTCAAAATTCTTAAATAGTCAGAGATGCTTTTAATAATTACAGTTTATAGACCAGGGATTCCCAAATGATGATGTTTCCTATAGACTGAGATAAAGTTTTTTTTTAGGATAATGTATTTTATTTTGCATGTTTCTTTGGGGTTCATTGTTTTTTTTATAATAATTTCTTTATTAAGGTGTTGATACACACTCTTATGAAGGTTTCACATGAAAAACAATGTGGTTACTACAATCACCCATATTATCGAGTCACCCCCCATACCCCATTGCAGTCACTGTCCATCAGTGTAGTAAGATGCCACAGAGTCACTACTTGTCTTCTCTGTGCTACACTGTCTTCCCCATGACCCCCCCCCCCACCATCTGTACTAATCATAATATCCCTCAATCCCCTTCTCCTTCCCTTCCTACCCACCCTCCCTCACCCTTCCCCTTTGGTAACCACTAGTCCCTTCATGGAGTCTGAGTCTGCTGCTGTTTTGTTCCTTCACTTTTGCTGACTGAGATAAACTTTTAAATAGTCTATGACAAAATAAGAAAAACTAGGTCAGTGTAACCCGTATGTATTTGTCTTTACTTAAATTTATAGATGTCCTTGTTTTTGAGGACTGTGTTTAACTTTTAAAAAGTAAATTTTTTCAAATAGTTTTAGACTTACATTAAAGTTGCAAAGATAATACAGTGAATTCCTGTACATTCCCCTCACCTGGTTTTGCTTAACATCTTACAGACATCTTAAATTACTATGCTGCATTTGCTACACTATAAAGAACCAATGTTAATATGTTGTTATTAAACTCCATACTTTATTAGGATGTTAGTTTTTCACTAATATCCTTTTTCTGGTTCAAAATCCCATCTGGGATAGCACATTACATTTAGTCATCTGTTCTTAGGCTCCTCTGGGCTGTGACAGCTTCTCAGGCATTCTAGAAGAGCTGTCTTTTAAATCTTAGTTTTCCTTCCTCTCTTTTTGGTTAATATTCTTGCTTGGAAAAAATAAAAAGTTGGCAATTCTGTTTTTCCCAATTAAAAATTTTTTTACTCCTCAGTGAAATCCAGAACTTTGAGAACCAGTGCCTTTGGGTCATCAGAAGTCAGTGTGATGACTATTAATACTTAGAGTCTACAAGCTTCCTAATTGCAAGAAATACATATTAGTAATAAAAAAAAAAGTACCTGTAAAATTCAGGGTTAATTGAATCTTAAAGGGAGTAACTGGTGATCTGATTTGTGACTGCAGTCTGAACTTCCATTAGAGATTTGAATATATGCAGAAAGCCATAGGAAAATACAAAGTCAGTACACACAGACTTCATGAGGCTTGATGAGTATATCAACTCATCACAAAGGTATTTCTTAGAATTACCAAAATAGACAATGTGTTAGCATATAATTTCAACTTTATTTTTCATTCAAATGAAAAAATCACTTCATTTGAAATAAGGAGGGATCCTATCCTGTTCTAAAGTTAATGCATTACACCTTGGCTCTTGATCATTTTCTCTTTTTCTTCCTTGATTCTTCAGTAACTTTTTTGTTCCCCATAACTTTTCTTCCTCTTTACCATATCCTTCATTTCAAACCTAAAAATATGCTTATGATTCACTTAAATTAAAAATCTTCACTTGATCCAGCTTTTCAGTAATTAACCACTGCCCCTAGTTTTCCACCCTACTCTCTATACCCATTTAATCAGTCCATTGCAGGTCTTTTAACTTTATTCAAACTGTATTGGTACAAGCCACCGTTGGTTTCTTAATTAGTAAATTCAGCAGCCTTTTATTCAATTCTCATCTTTCCTTGCAGCACACGAAATAATTCCCTTTTGCAACTTCTTCCCGTGTGTCTGCTACATCACTCATTTTCCTTCCTCCCTGATGATCTTTCTTCTTTCTTTGCTTCTTTTCTCCCCACATGTATTTAAATGATAGCCCTGAGAATTTTTACCTCTTACCCTTATTCTCTTCTTCCTCTGTACATTCTTAATAGGCAGTCTCATACATATCTTTGACTTTAACCATCATCATTATGCTTGCTGGGTTCTAAACTCAAGTCCAGCCCTCTTTCTTTTATTTATTTATTTATTTTAATAAGTATTTTGATATCATTAATCTACAATTAAATTAGTAATATTATGGTGATTACACTACCCCCTTCATCAGGTCCCCCCCCACCAACCCCATTACAGTCACTGTCCATCAGCGTAGTGAGATGCCATAGAGTCACTACTTGTCCTCTCTGGGTTGTACAGCCCTCCCCGTGCCCCCCCAACATTACATCTGCTAATCTTCCCCCTTGCCCCTCCCTTCCCACCCATCCTCCCCAGTCCCTTTCCCTTTGGTAACTATTAGTCCATTCTTGGGTTCTGTGAGTCTCCTGCTGTTTTGTTCCTTCAGTTTTTTTTTTCCTTAGTTCTTATACTCCACATATGAGTGAAATCATTTGGTACTTGTCTTTTTCAGCTTGGCTTATTTCACTGAGCATAATACCCTCTAGCTCCATCCATGTTGTTGCAAATGGTAGGATTTGTTTTCTTCTTATGCCAGCCCTCTTTCTTAACCTCTCAACAAACATACCAGTTGTTTAATAGTTACCAGTGCTGTGTTTCCTATATTGAAACCAGAAAATAATTCCAAGATCTTAAATATGGAGAGGAAATAGGAAATTTGATGATCTCTAAGGTAAATAAACCCTCACTAAAGTTTCATCAGTTCCAAGTGGGCAGGGACTAAGTTATATATTTCATTTTATTGTCAGTGGTCCTTAGCACACTACAAAGCACAAATAAAGTACTTAGTAAATACTCTTTGATTGGCTGCTAAAGTAAATTCTTTTCATTACATTCAAGAAGATACCAGAAAGCAAGAAGTGCAGATGAGCAGTACAATTTTAATAGTCATTATGCAGGGTAAATGAACTGCTTTGCTGGAAGAACTGAAAATAGGTCGAAAAAATTCTTTTTTTTTTTTTTTTAAGAATTATGTCAGTTTAAACCAGTGTTGTTAAATAATTATTCTTCTGCTTAAAGTTTAGTCTTCATATTTTCTTAAGGATTGTTTAGGGCGTTTTAGGACTTTTTATTTTAACCTTGTACATGTTTTATTTCTTCTGAAGCATGCTTTTCAGCATATAAAATTACCAAAACAGTTCTGTACCTTCTTCCACCCTATTTTATTCTACCTTTTATTTCAGTTCTACTCTAAACTAAATAGGATCCACTTAGCATTTCTTTTCTTTGTCTTCAGTATGTTTTAATGTTATTGCTTATAATTGTTTTACCTAATAAATTAGCCTGTTTAAATCTGTATGTGGAAATATTTGTTGTTTCCTTGTTTGAATGCTGACTACACTGCTTATGGTACAAGCAGCAGCTTCTAATATAGGGGATTCTGTTACAGACCCAAGATTGTGAATACTTGTAATATAATTTAAACTTTGGCCATCCATGTACATAGTTGCTTTCAGCTCTGTCAGACCCAGTGCCCCCTATTTCTAAAAAGTATTTTAAACGTTCCTTACCTCTTATCCAGAAATAAAATTTAAATATATACCTGCCTACACAAATAACTTATTTTAAAAGATCAAAATTAAAACCCTAGTATATGAAGGAAAAAGTGAAGAAATCATTTATAGTAAATAGTACCTATTTCAGTATGTAAATTTTCAATCATACCTACATTAGAATAATGAATAATCAGATGCTATAATCATGAATGCGTGGCTACTAGTGCACACTGAAAGCATAGTACATTGGTGACTCAAATTCAGGTGACATTTCCATTGGTGATACAATTTTCTGAAATAGTGAACAACTCTGTATAAAGTTGTGGCAAATCAAAATATTATCTTCCTCCAGTTTATGTTGCATTTCTGAAAAATTCATAAGTTCATACAAAATATTTTGTGTTTATATTTAAATACGGACTTCCTATCATTCTGAAGATATTTTTACCAACACGAATATCAGGCAGGACATTTGAAAGTTGTCTGGTTCACAGGACATTTCTTTGTTGGCAGGGCTTTACAATGTGTTGCAGAATGTCAATTACCTCTGCCCCACCGACCCATCTATCCACCCACTAAATGCCAGTAGGCCCCTTAAGTCATTATGAGAATCAATACCAACCTTATTTCTGAAACAGTTCCTAGAAGTCTTCCTTCCTTCCCTTAGGCTCATTCACCAAAAGGAGTTTTGATTTAGTGGCGTATGATATCTTGGCTGTTATACAGAACTATTACATAATAGTTCTCTCAATAAGAGTAGGAAATCACACTTAAGCAACCAATCAGAAAATAGTAGGCGAGTAGGAAAGCCTGTGGAGCAAAGTATATGGTCAGTTAGAAACATTATTTCATTGAGTATTATTTTGGTTGAATTGCTAGATGTAAATGCTTGGTATTGTACTTATGACAAGAACAGCATACAGTTTATATATAAGAGCAAGAGTGTTACAGATTTTGAGAAACATGACAAATGTATATAATTATGGCAAGATGAAAGGTTAGGGTATCTAGATGTGGGAAATGGGGCTGGTAGAAAGTGATGGGAAATGGAGAAGGCCCAGAAATCTTTGAGAAATCTTGGTGGAAACTTTCCCCCGTCTATCTCTACTTTGGATACCACAGTTTAAAGATTTTCTGATTTCATTCCTTATCCAGCCAGTGTTCAACTGGATAGGGAGACCAAAAAAATCAATGTTAGGGTTCTTGGTTATATAAACTTTAACTTCTTCCTTACTAAGACCTGTGATTTTTTTTTAAGAGAGTAAATCCTTATTTAATGTGAGAATATTCAATTCCTGGGATGATGTAATGAATCAAAACATACAGGAATCTAATCAAGTAGCTTTTTAAATTATAAAGCAGAATAGCTTTTTTTAAAAATAATTTATTTTGGTATCATTATTCTACTATTACATGTGCAATATTATGGTTATTAACCTACCCCCTTCATCAGGTTCCCCCCACCAATCCGATTACAGTCACTGTCCATCAGCGTAGTGAGATGCTATAGAATCACTACTTGTCTTCTCTAAGTTGTACAGCCCTCCCCATGCCCCCCCAACATTACATCTGCTAATCGTAATGCTCCTTTTTCCCTCTTCTCCCTCCCTTCCCACCCGTCTTCCCCAGTCCCTTTCCCTTTGGTAACTATTAGTCCGTTCTTAGGTTCTGTGAGTCTGCTGCTGTTTTGTTCCTTCAGTTTTTTTTCTTTGTTCTTATACTCCACATATGAGTGAAATCATTTGATACTTGTCTTTTTCGTCTTGGCTTACTGCACTGAGCATAATACCCTCTAGCTCCATCCATGTTGTTGCAAATGGTACGATTTGTTTTCTTCTTATGGCTGAATAATATTCCATTGTGTATATGTACCACTTCTTCTTTATCCATTCATCTACTGATGGACACTTAGGTTGCTTCCATTTCTTGGCTGTTGTAAATAGTGCTGCAATAAACATAGGGTTGCATATGTCTTTTTCAAACTGGGCTGCTGCATTCTTAGGGTAAATTCCTAGGAGTGGAATTCCTGGGTCAAATGGTGTTTCTATTTTGAGTTTTTTGAGGAACCTCCACACTGTTTTCCACAATGGTTGAACTAATTTGCAGTCCCACCAGCAGTATAGGAGGGTTCCCCTTTCTCTACATCCTTGCCAACATTTGTTGTTGTTTGTGTTTTGGATGTTGGCCATTCTCGCTGGTATGAGGTGATATCTCATTGTGGTTTTAATCTGCATTTCTCTGATGATTAGCGATGTGGAGCATCTTTTCAGGTGCCTGTTGGTTATCTGAATTTCTTCTTTGGAGAAGTGTCTATTCATGTCCTCTGCTCATTTCTTAATTGGATTATTTGCTTTTTGTTTGTTGTGCGTGAGTTCTTTATATATTTTGGATGTCAACCCCTTATCAGATATGTCATTTATGAATATATTCTCCCATACTGTAGGATGTCTTTTTGTTCTACTGATGGTGTCCTTTGCTGTACAGAAGCTTTGCAGCTTGATATGGTCCCACTTGTTCATTTCTGCTTTTGTTTCCCTTGCCCGGGAGATACGTTCATGAAGAAGTCAGTCATGTTTATGTCCAAGAGATTTTTGCCTATGTTTTTTTCTAAGAGTTTTATGGTTTCATGACTTACATTCAGGTCTTTGATCCACCTTGAGTTTACCTTTGTGTATGGGGCTAGACAGGAGTCCAGTTTCATTCTCTTACATGTAGCTGTCCAGTTTTTCCAACACCAGCTGCTGAAGAGGCTGTCATCTCCCCATTGTGTATCCAAGGCTCCCTTATCAATATTAATTGACTGTATATGTTTGGGTTAATGTTTGGATTTTCTATTCTGTTCCACTGGTCTGTGGGTCTGTTTTTGTGCCAATACCAAATTGTCTTGATTACTGTGGCTTTGTAGTAGAGCTTGAAGTCAGGGAGTGTAATTCCCCTGTTTTATTCCTCCTTCTCAGGATTTCTTTGGCTATTCGGGGTCTTTTGTGGTTCCATATGAATTTTAGAATTATTTGTTCCAGTTCATTGAAGAAAGCTGTTGGTATTTTGATAGGGATTGCGTTGAATCTGTAGATTGCTTTAGGTAGTATAGCCATTTTGACAATATTTATTCTTCCTAGCCAAGAGCATGGGATGCATTTCCATTTGTTAGTGTCCTGTTTAATTTCTCTTAGGAGTGTCTTATAGTTTTCAGAGTATAGGTCTTTCACTTCCTTCATTAGGTTTATTCCTATGTATTTTATTCTTTTTCATGCAATTGTGAATGGTATAGTTTTCCTGATTTCTCTTTCTGTTAGTTCATCGTTAGTGTATAGGAAAGCAACAGATTTCTGTGTGTTAATTTTGTATCCTGCAACTTTGCTGAATTCAGATATTAGTTCTAGTAGTTTTGGAGTGGAGTCTTTAGGGTTTTTTATGTACAGTATCGTGTCATCTGCAAATAGTGACAATTTGACTTCTTTACCAGTGAGGATGCCTTGTATGTCTTTGTTTTGTCTGATTGCCATGGCTAGACCTCCAGTACTATGTTGAATAACAGTGGAGAGAGTGGGCATCCCTGTCTTGTTCCTCATCTTAGATGAAAAGCTTTCAGCTTCTCACCGTTAAGTATGATGTTAGCTGTGGGTTTGTCATATATGGCCTTTATGATGTTGAGGTACTTGCCCTCTATACCCATTTGTTGAGAGTTTTAATCAGGAATGGATGCTGAATTTTGTCAAATGCTTTTTCAGCATCTATGGAGATGATCATGTGGTTTTTGTTCTTCTTTTTGTTGATGTGGTGGATGATGTTGATGGATTTTCGAATATTGTACCATCCTTGCATCCCTGGTATGAATCCCACTTGATCATGGTGTATGATCTCTTGATGTATTTTTGAATTCAGCTTGCTAATATTTTGTTGAGTATTTTTGCATCTATGTTCATCAGGGATATTGGTCTGTAATTTTCTTTTTTAGTGAGGTCTTTCCCTGGTTTTGGTATTAGAGTGATGCTGGCTTCATAGAATGAGTTTGGAAGTATTCCCTCCTCTTCTATTTTTTGGAAAACTTTAAGGAGATTGGGTGTTATTTCTCCTCCATATGTCTGGTAGAATTCAGAGGTGAATTCATCTGGTCCGGGGGTTTTGTTCTTGGGTAGTTTTTTGATTACCGATTCAGGTTCGTTGCTGATGATTGGTCTGTTTAGTTTTTCTGTTTCTTGCTTGGTCAGTCTCAGAAGGTTGTATTTTTCTAAGAAGTTGTCCATTTCTTCTAGGTTGTCCAGCTTGTTAGCATATAGAGTCTCATAATATTCTCTTATAATTCTTTGTATTTCTGTGGGGTCCGTCGTTATTTTTCCTTTTTCATTTCTGATTCTGTTTATGTGTGTAGATTCCCTTTTCTCTTAATGAGTCTGGCTAGGGGTTTATCTATTTTGTTTATTTTTTCAAAGAACCAGCTCTTGGTTTCATTCATTTTTTCTATTGTTTTATTCTTCTCAATTTTATTTATTTGTTCCCTGATCTTTATTGTGTCCCTCCTTCTGCTGACTTTGGGCCTCATTTGTTCTTCTTTTCCCAATTTCAGTAATTGTGTCTTTAGACTATTCATTTGGGAATATTCTTCCTTCTTTAAATAGGCCTGGATTGCAATATACTTTCCTCTTAGAACTGCCTTTGCTGCGTCCCACAGAAGTTGTGGCTTTGTGTTGTTGTTGTCATTAGTCTCCATATATTCTTTGATTTCTGTTTTGATTTGGTCGTTAACCCATTGATTAATTAGGAGAGTGTTGTTAAGTCTCCATGTATTTGTGAGCCTTTTTGATTTCTTTCTAAAATTTATTTCTAGTTTTATACCTTGGTGATCTGAGAAGTTGGTTGGTAGGATTTCAATATTTTTGAAATTACTGAGGTTCTTTTTGTGGCCTAGTATGTGGTCTATTCTGGAAAATGTTCCATGTGCACTTGAGAAGAATGTGTATCCTGTTGCTTTTGGGTGCGGAGTTCTGTAGATGTCTGTTAGGTCCATCTGTTCTAGTGTGTTGTTCAGTGCCTCTGTCTTTACTTATTTTCTGTCTGGTTGATCTGTCCTTTGGAGTGAGTGGTGTGTTGAAGTCTCCTAAAATGAATGCATTGCTGTCTATTTCCTCCTTTAATTCTGTTAGTGTTAGTTTCACATATGCTGGCGCTCCTGTGTTGGGTGCATATATATTTATAATGGTTATATCTTCTTGTTGCACTGACCCCTTTATCATTATGTAATGTCCTTCTTTATCTTTTGCTACTTTCTTCGTTTTGAAGTCTATTTTGTCTGATACAAGTACTGCAACACCTGCTTTTTTCTCTTTGTTGTTTGCATGAAATATCTTTTTCCATCCCTTCACTTTTAGTCTGTGTATATCTTTGGATTTGAGGTGAGTTTCTTGTAGGCAGCATATAGATGGGTCTTGCTTTTTTATCCATTCTGTTACTCTATGTCTTTTGATTGGTGCATTCAGTCCATTTACATTTAGGGTGATTATTGATAGGTATGTACTTATTGCCATTGCTGGCTTTAGATTCGTGGTTACCAAAGGTTCAAGGGTTGCTTCTTTACTATCTAACAATCTAACTTAACTTTCTTGTTAAGTTATTGTAAACACCGTGTGATGTTTCTTTATTTCTCTCCCTTCTTATTCTTCCTCCTCCATTCTTTCTATAGTAGGTGTTTTATTCTTTGCTTTAGTTAGTATTTGGATGGTTTGCTTTCTTTGCTATGATTTTATTTTCTCTGGTGACATCTTTTTATCCTATGGGTGGTTCCCTCTAGAGCAGCCTGTTTAAGATATCCTGTAGTGGTGGGTTATGAGAGGCCAACTCTCTCAACTTTCGTTTGTCTGGAAATTGTTTAATCTTTCCATCATATTTAAATGACAGTCGTGCTGGATACAATATCCTATTTTCGAGGCCCTTCTGTTTCATTACGTTAAATATGTCATGGCATTCTCTTCTTGCGTGTAAGGTTTCTGTTGAGAAGTCTGATGATAGTCTGATGGGTTTTCCTTTGTAGGTCATCTTTTTTCTCTCTCTAGCTGCCTTTAATACTCTGTCTTTATCTTTGATCTTTGCCATTTTAATTATTATGTGTCTTGGTGTTGTCTTCCTTTGGTCCCTTGTGTTCAGAGATCTGTGGGCTTCTGTGGACTGCAAGACTATTTCCTTCCCCAGCGTGGGAAAGTTTTCAGCAATTATTTTTTCAAAGACACTTTCTATCCCTTTTTCTCTCTCTTCTTCCACTGGTACTCCTATAATGCGAATATTGTTCCGTTTGGATTGGTCACACAGTTCTCTTAATATTCTTTCATTCCTAGAGATCCTTTTATGTCTCTCTGCCTCAGCTCCTCTGTATTCCTGTTCTCTGATTTCTATTCCATTAACAGTCTCTTGCATCTCATCCAGTCTGCTGTTAAGCCCGTTGATTGCTTGTCTGATTTCTGCATTGTCTTTCCTCAGTTCCCTCACTTCCTCCCTCAGCTCTTGCACATTTCTCTGTAGATCCATCACCATGGTTATGACTTTTATTCTGAATTCTTTTTCAGGAAGACTGTACATTTCCATCCCTTCCGGCTCTCTCTCTCTGGGGTCATCTGGTTGATCTTAGTCTGGACCATATTCCTCTGTCTTTTCATAGCTATAGAAGTGGTTGCTGGTAGTTGGCACGTATGTCAGCTGCGCTCTTTAAGACTTTAAAAAGAAAAAGAGGAAAAAGAAGAGAAAGAAAAAAAGAAAGAAAAGAAAACAGATAGAGAAGAAAAAACAAAAAACAAAACAAAAAAAACAACAACAAAGAAAAACGCCCACCAGGCGTAGATTCTGTGGGGATGCTGTAGGTGGCGCTGTGGTTCCACTATTCCGCAGGGCCCTTTATAGCTCTGGCCAGGGTGGGAACGAATGGGAGGCTGTTGATCTTTGTGGGAAGTCTAGGTACGGCCACCCTTTCCCAGTCACCAGCTAAGGGATCGGAAACTCCCCAGGACTCCCAGCCTGCTGGGCTGAGTGAGCTGGGGCCATCTGACTCCTCCACTGGGCTCCTGTCTCTTTAAGACCGCTGAAAAAAAGCGCGCGGTTGTTTTTTTTTTCTTTCCTTCCCGTGAGCCGGCTGCAAGCACCCTGGTGCTTTCCCCGCTCAGATCCTGCACCCTCTGTCTCTGCAGTCTCCGCTACAGCACGCGATGTGTGTCAGCGCTCCCCACGCAGATCACCAGCGCTGGTTATTTCGTGGGGTGTACTTCCACTCCCTCCTGGCTCTGAATCCTCTCCTCCTGCCGGTGTGCTGGGGTGGGTGAGTGCTCAGGTCCTGCTGGGTCGCGGCTCCATATCTTACCCGCCTCGCGGAGTGCCGTGTCCTGTCAGGTGTAGCTGTGCGTTTTCCTGTGTATTCTGCTCTCTCTTTTAGGAATAGTTGTATTTGCTGTATTTTCATAGATATATATAGTTTTGGGAGGACATTTCTGCCGCCCTGCTCACACCGCCATCTTCCCGGTAGTCCTCCTGTGTTTTTTTTTTTTAATTTCATAAAAAGGGAAACAACCTCACACATTTATTTTTATCATAAATATCTCTGATTCCATACATGGAAATCACTATTTTAATAAAGGCATATTTATTATCATTTTTAAATTATGGCCACATAGGTCTCTTCTAATCCAGAAAATCCGTGGTAAAGTCCCAAATGGCAGATATTGGTGTTTTTAATTTCAGAAAATATATGTAATGTACAATACACCATTTTAACCATTTTTAGGTGTTACTAAATTCTGTTCTGTGGCATTAAGTAATTGTTGTGCAGCCATTGTCTCCATCCATTTCCTGCTTTTTCATCTTCCCAAACTGAAACTCTGTACCCATTAAACACTAACTCCCTATTTCCACATTCACTAAACACCTGGCAAACTATGAATTTGGCTACTCTTAACTACTTATATAAGAAGAATCATACAATATTTGTCCTTTTGTGACAGGCTTATTTCACTTAGCATAATGTCTTCAAGCTTTATTCATGTTGTAGCATATGTCAAACTTTATTTCCATTTTAACTGTATGTGTGTACCACATTTTGTTTATTCATTCATCTGTCAATGAACACTTGGGTTGCTTCCACCTTTTGGCTATTGCGAATAATACTGCCATAAACATAGGTGTACAAATATCTGTTTGAGTCTCTGCTTTCACTTAACTCTTTTGAGTATACCCCTGAAGTGGAATTGCTGGATAATATATTCTGTGTTTATTTTTATGAGGAATTGCCATATTATTTCCACAGTGGCTGCATTTTACTTACATTCCCACCAGCAGTGCAGAAGGATTCGAATTGCTCCATATCCTTAACAATACTTATTGTTTCCTGTTTTTTTTAAATAATAGCCACCTAATGTGTGTGAAGTGGTATCTCATTGTGGTTTTGATTTACATTTCCCTAATAGAAGTTTATTTCTTTGACATTTGGAAATGAACCCCTACCTAAAGCCGTAATAAATGGCTTAGATAAAAATAGATAAATCAATACTGTTTTGAAATTTTATTTACTAGTTATTGCTGTATCCAGGAGATTTTACCTCAGTAAGAGATGTTGGGTGCTATCTCTTCCTTTTAAAAATACCAAAACCTTTTCCTTTGACAAAAATAAAAACAAAAAACAAAACAAACAAAAAAAATCAGTTAAATCTGGGAACACCAGAATAAAAGGTTTGTATTAGCCTCTTTTTCACTAATAATGCTATATTTCACTTTACAGAATCACTTTTAAAGTTTTTCTTTTCCTCTTAAATGTCACTGAATTTACATTCAATTTGGTAGAAAATTTATTGTTAAAGATATATTAAAACCAAACTCAAAACCTGAAAACTAGAGAATTTAACCCAATTCAGTAAAAATTCATTAAGCAATTAGCACGTGCTGTGGCCTCTAAGAATCTTAGTCTGAGAGGGAAAATGGCTATACAGACTGGCAATCAAAATTTAGCATAACAGAACTTCTAATGGGAATGTATAAAAGGTTATGGTTGTAGATAACAAATCTTTGTTTCTGGGGAGTGAGGGGTACCAGGTAAAGCTACACAAGAATGAAGCTCTTAAACTGAACTTTGAAGGAGAGTAGGTGTAATGTGGGGGTGTTGTGGGAATCAAGTTTGGGAAGGAATGCAGACCTGTCAGAGATGAGTACCTGTATTAGTACAGCACTGGCAGAAGAGTTAAGAATTTGGGGAGTCAAAGATCACTCTAAAGTTTATATCCAGCTGCTAGAGAGCCAGTCCCAAACCACCCTTGCATTACGTCAAAGTTCTTGGAAACCCAAACTGGTCTGATAGATGGCAAACTATCTTGAATACCAAAATGAGAATTATGTAACATGAAACAAAAAAGTTAAAATTATTGTGCTTATGTCATGGGCATTTTAAGTAATTCTCTATCAAACCTTGCTTTGGTCTGTTAACAGTGTAAGATCATCTTGACCTTACAGTACCGTATAGGTATATTTTATTTAAAGGTATATTTTATTTAAAGTAAATGCCCAAGAAACAGTAATTCACAATTAAGTTTATAGATTTGGTAAAATATATTAAATCTTTCTTTCCCAGAAGCATTGTATTTTTGCTAGATCATTTTCACGTTCTTGTAAATGTAGAACATATAGCCAATAAACATCACTTTCTGTCATATAAAGCATGTGAACTAAATAAAGCTTCTGTACATTTAATGGCAGTGTTATAGCAGTTTTTATTCTGAAGGTTTTTTTGTTGTTTTGGGGTTTTGTTTGTTTTGAAGCTTTATTCTTTCTATAATGGAGGAAACACATCACATGTAAGAATGATAAGAGGCACAAATTTACTTTGATCACTGAGAACTCTGAAGATGTTTTCTTAGTTATGTTAAAGAAGTGTGACAATAATATAGGACTATAGTTTTGATGCTGGAGTTCTTGTTCATGAAACCGAAGAATGAGCTTCATAAACACTCAAGGTAGGAGAGGAAGGTTACAGGCTTTTATTTAGAAATAAAGTGAGAGGAAAGAGCTCCCGGCTCTCGCCAGGAAGGGACAAGAGAGCCAGGTATGGTGCGTTGTCCAGGGGTTTTATAGGCAGATGAGGATTTTTCGAGAACATGAAAAAAAGTTTAGGTGTGTAGACCTGCTAAGTGGTGTCTGAACACCCAGAATTAGCTTAACATAAGGAATTTCTCGCCCTGATCTCTCTCTCTGGGATACTGGTGTCTTAGTCTAGGAGCATATCAAAAGGCGGCCTGCCCAGCCCCCAGGGTGGGCTGAGGTATTGTCTGTTTGTTAAAGAGTAAGTTAAGAATCCTGCTTCCCAAACTTCCTGGGTGTTAAAATGCAATCTTATCTTTAAGGTGAAATCTTCCCTGCTTTTTAATATGTTGTTTACAGCTGGACCTGCATGCTAAATTAGTTGCCCAGTTTGCAAAGCCACCCCATCAGATCTGAAAGAGGAAAGACAGCACATAGGCCTTGCCTTTTAGCATGCTAAAGTGAATCTTACAAATGATTAGCATAATAAAAACGTGCTACTCTTCTTTATCTGGGGAACATTAACTGATCTTACTGAAGAATGACCCTAGAGCTTAATGTTTAACACAGAGTTTTGGTAGGGGGTTTCCTTGCATGTAGTTACATTGCTCTGACTGCAAATATTCTGTCTTGCTTTTTCCGGAGGCCCTCCCCCTACTCTGACTACACCCACAGTCCCTGTCTCAGTTTTAGTCTCAACTCTCTTATTTGTAGTGCTGTATTTCTCATAAAATCTTTGAGATTTTAAGATAGTGCATAGCCTGATATATTTGGTATTAAGATGTAAAATGTTGTGATTTATTTCCAAGTACTGTTTTATGCCAAAGACCAGCTTCTAAAATTATAAAGCTATTTGCTGGTTTGACTTCCCTACGTCTTAACCAGTTTGTGGCTGCAAAAGGAGTCTCTTTGAAATCAATCCTGTGTGTTGTCAGTTCTCCTAAGTGCCACCATGTGATTTTTCTACCTTAAACTTTTCTTTTGGTACCTTTGGCTTTAACATGTGCTCACCAAATCAGATAGAAAAGAGTTTTTGAATTTAATGCTTTTTTAGAGCGTGAGACTTTTATTTTAAAATAGTTTAAATTTTTTGTGCTTCCAAAGCCTATACTCTGTAGCAGGCACTAAAATAAAATCACAGTGGCTAGACTCTCAGTAATCTATCTCATTTCCTTTGCCCAGGACAAGATGAAATCAGAGAAGAAAGAGCAGATAAAACTCAAGGGGTTGAGGGTGTGAATGGGTAGTCTGGGATGACAACAAAAATGTGATATGTGCCAAAGGCTTCTGAGCCCTGGCTTGTAGCCTTGACTTAGTAACTAGGGAGTTCATATTGTATTTATTTCTCAGAGCCATCGAATTGCTAATAATGGTTGCTAGAAATACTTAAACTTCACACTAACAGGTAGTTATACAATTAATTTTGATAACATGTTTTTTTGACTCAATTTTAACTTTAGAGAACGTAGAGGTGTTACTGAAAGATTCTCTTGTGTTGCTTTTAAAATAAATACAGAATATTAGATGAGGAACTAATTATAAAAGCAAGACTTGAGGTAAGTGGCTTTGAGTTGCCTTACATCATGAATATCTGATGAAAACTATGCCCACACCGATTTAAAAAAATGCACATATATGCAGATTTGTGTACAATTTCAGAGACAGACAGCCTTGAAATCAATTTGTGGACCCTGCTCTCTTTCCTCATTTCTGGACAATTTTATTCTTTTATTTTTATTTAGTTCATGGCTGGTTTAATTTGTTGCAGAGGTGATGCTAATGAACTGAAGTTATAGGTTTAATTTCCATAGGAACGTTTAGCTATATTTATACTACAGTCATAAATATAAATTTAACTATTTTGCGTGTGAAAAAAATACACCCACATGTATATGCATACCACTGATTATAACATGATTGGATGAAATTGTATGAATTAATCACAACTGAAAAAGCAACTTAAAATGCGTAAGTGGATTTTATAGCATCTTTGGAAATAAAAAATTATTCTTGGAATTGCCATCTTATTTTAAATTACGGTATCTTGGTGATGGTGAGTTTAAAACTCAGTTTAACTGAAAGTTGATTTTATTTTTAGAGCATTTCAATGTAACCCCTTGAAATAACTGTAGAAATTCCCAAACTTTAGTATGTGATCACTGGTACATACAGTATAGGTGAATGGAAAATGAGCATTTACTTCCTAAGAAGTGCATGCATTTGTATATATATTAATTTTAGTCATGAAGGAGATGTTGCAATAGTACATATAAAATATATGTATATTGGGGGGTTCTTTGTTTTCTGTTTCTTAACTTTAAATGTACATAGTAATAAATTCCAGTGTTGGTGGAATTTAGCAAAAAATAAAATTCTGTATAAGTCATTCTCAGTGTTGTCTTGACATCTTAAAGATTTATATATTCTTTCAGACCCTCAAATTTACTTTCTTTTTCTTTAATTTATCCCAGAAGCTTAAGGCATGGTGAGTAACTTAGTGTTATGTTAACTTTGTTGGATGCTGAATAAATAGACTTCACACAATCTAATGAATGCTCCAGTTAACTGTGTGCCCCTCTTGTAATTTTATGAACCTTATGGGGAAACTTCCTGTGAACCCCTTTGAGAAATACAGCCATAGACTATAGCAGTTAATTCAGACTGTTCATTAGAGCATGTTAGGATTTGCCCAAGTATATAATAAATCATGTAATCCTTCATGGCTTAACATAGTACTTAAACTCAGTAAATACATGTTGAATGAATAAATGGCATATATCTTTCAGATGATTGTGATATTTTTAGATCAAGCAATGAGTTCTAACTCTGATTTTGAGACCTGGCTTTTCCACACATGAGTTAATTACAGGGCATAGTTGTGAATTGTGTAAAGGAAAATAATTATGCGTGCCACATTTTATCCTTGAAGAAACTGATTTTCAAGTCAGACACATAATAGCACATTAACATCCGCAAAATGTGGTTATCACTATAAATAGCATAAGCAAATAAAATTAAACTTCATGTTTTTTTAATGAGCATACAAATGAATTTAATTTGCACAGTCCTATACTAGACTAGCTGTTTCTAGGATCACAAAATAAAAATTTTTAAACCAAGAATAGTAACAGCAATTGAAAACCATACATACCACTGTTAGTATTCTTGTGTACTAAACAAGATATCCCTCTAGGTAATATGGGGATATTTAATGTATGTTTGTGCTTAATGGAAATTTTTACAGAGATGCTAAGCATTGAATGGTAGTGAGACAGGGACTGTGGGTATAGTCAGAGTAGGGATAGGGCCTCTGGAAAATGCAAGGCAGGATATTTGCAGTCAGAGCAATGTAACTACATGCAAGGAAACCCCCTACCAAAACTCTGTGTTAAACATTAAGCTCTAGGGTCATTCTTCAGTAAGATCAGTTAATGTTCCCCAGATAAAGAAGAGTAGCCCATGTTGTTATTATGCTAATCACTTGTAAGATTCACTTTAGCATGCTAAAAAGTCCAGGACAAACTGCGCAACTAATTTAGCATGCAGACCCAGCTGTAAACAACATAGTAAAAGGCAGGGAAGATTCGACCTTAAAGATAAGATTGCATTTTAACACCCAGGAAGTTTGGGAAGCAGAATTCTTAACTTAACTCTTTAGCAAACAAACAATACCTCAGCCCACCTTGGGGGCTGGGCACGCTGCCTTTTGATATGCTCCTAGACCAGGACGCAGGTGTTCTGGAGAGAGATCAGGGCAGGGAATTCCTTGTGTTAAGTTATTCGGGGTGTTCAGGCACCACGTAGCAGGTCTACACCCCTAAACCTTTTTTTCATGTTCTCGAAAAATCCTCATCTGCCTATAAAATCCCCTAGACAACGCACCACACTGGATTCTCTTGTCACCTCCTGGCGTGAGTCGGGAGCTCTCTCCTTCCGCTTTATTTCTAAATAAAAGCCTGTACCTTGCTCTCCTACCTTGGGTGTTTGCTAAGCTCATTCTTTGGCTTCATGAACAAGAACCCTGGCATCAGTAGCCCATTATTACTTACTTGTTAGTAGGTTAATAAATTAGAGTCCTTTGTATCTAAAAATGGATCATTGTAGTTTATGAATATCAAGTTTTGTTGACCTTTTAATAACTTAGTAGTACTAGTAAGTAGCCCTGGATGCCCATGGAAAAAAAAAAGAAAATTTAAGAAATTTCTAATCTTTGCCTGTTAGGACAAAGAAAGGTCTTGCTTTTGGTTGTTGCTTTCCGTCTGGAAAGGCGTTGCTGAGATATAACAAAGGACTGCTGAAGATTCACTTGCCACCTCAGGAAAAGAGTGCAATACTGTATGAAGAAATACCAGTATTCTTGTTACCAGTGAAAACCTTTCCACTAGAGGTCGTTATTAAATGTACCTTGAGAGTTGGTCTTCTAAATTTGAGGCTAGGTATAATATATATCCATATTTCAGGGAGTCAATTGAAATATAACTAGCACAAAGAGGTGATTATATGGAATAAATCTGGGCAAGACTCTGCCCTGTGCATTTGAAGTCCTCTGAGAACAAAGCTCTTTGGAACTCCGTTGATCTGAGTGTGGAAAAAATAAGATATAAATTTTTGTCATCAGATATAGTAGGTGCTGCCTAAGCCATAGCTACACAGGCCTTCCATATCACTGAGTATGAATCCATGCTATGAAAAAGGCAAGGAGCTTCCAGGAATGAAGGGAGAAAAGTTTTGTCCTCAGATGCTTCTGCAGGTCTTCTGTGTGATTTTTTTTTGCCTGTGGTAGCAGTTCTGACAGAGTATGGACAATTTTTCATTACCAGAGATTTTACCTAGTTAATTTATATATGAAGCTAATATACCTGTTTACCTGTGAAAGAAAAAAGTATATGGCTTAACTCTGATAATAATTAAATAGTTTGAGTCTATATGCAATTCAGGACCAGTAATAATATGTGTAATATGCTCAATTGAAACCAACAGGGGGTAAAATTTATATTATGTGAAGTGTATATATGTTTATTATATAAATTATGATATATTCACACACTGAAATATATAGTGATTAAAAAGAATGAAGCATTCAGACACATACTACAACATGGATGAATCTTGAAGACTATGAAATGAAATAAGCACAGGAAAAAAACCTAACAGTAAAGAATCATAACTAACTTGTTGACCATTACTTTTTCTTTCATTTGATCTTAGGGTTTTGACCCACCACATCAAAGTGACACAAGAACTATTTATATAGCCAACAGATTTCCTCAGAATGGCCTTTACACACCTCAGAAATTTATAGATAACCGGATCATTTCATCTAAGGTAAGAATTAACACTTCTTTTATTAAAACTGTGATATGTACCATTTTCTTTTGAAAAGTGATTTGTATGTTCTAGTATACATTTATATCCTTAAAAATTCAAGGAATTGGTGGTGATAGATTTTTCTTAACCAAAACTATAAACTGTAAAATAAAAGGAGTGGTGGATTAAAGATGGCGGCGTGAGAGGTGAGACAGAGACCTCCTCCTTAACACGACATATAGTACGAAAATATAATTAATACAACTAATCCTGAAAGAGCAACAGGAAAAAAGGCTACACTAGACTGCATACATCTGGAGAAAAGAGCAGACCTCATGGAACAGGGTAACATACCAAAGCTGTGACCCAACAGGACCCATGGCCTTCCCCCACCCCAGGCTCACTGGTGGGAGGAAGAGAAACAGAGCCGGGAGGGAGTGGAGGCCTGGGACTGCTGAACACCTTGCCCTGGAGATCTGCTCTGGGATCACGAACGTACATTGCATGGTGCTCTGGTGATTAGTGGGGTTGGAAAGCTAAGACAATCAGAATACCTGGAGAGACGGAGATTCCAGGTGCATGTGGAAAACAGGGATTCATATCCAGATAATCTGGGAGGGCAGTCTGAAACACTTCTTAAAAGCAAGAGGGCTGCTAAAGGGGCAAGCATTGCACAGAGCTTACTCCTCAGGAGAAAGGACAGGTAAACAAAATTGTCTGGGTGCACTCTGCTGAACAGGTTGGGAACTTAAACGATCTTCAGCCACTCCACCCCCTGGCTGGCAACACAGCTCCAAAGTGTCCCACCGTGATACATAGCCTGCTGTGTCTTCCTTCTGGCTAGCCTGCACCTGGTTCACAGACCGGCAACCCCTGCCGTGGCATAAGGCCAGCAAGAGGGAAGCCCCGCCTACAGCACCTACAAACACAAACCACAGAGGCTTACACCTGTGTGTTCGCCCCACTGGTTCTGGCAGTGGAGACAGGCATAGAATCTGGGAAACAGGAAACAGCTCTTTCCTCCCCCCCAAGGCACCAGCACCACTCCCCTGCAACCCCCGATATTGCATCAGGGGCTGAGCAGCTCGAGAGAGTAGAGTTTCTGGGCAATAGAGGGCGCCACATACAAATATAAAATGTCAAAGGAACTGGTTCAGAGCAAAAACTCAACACCAGAGAAAGGATCGAGTGAGACTGAATTAATAAATCTTCCTGAAAGAGATTTCAAAATAAAATCATAAACATACTCATGGCGGTACAGAAAAATATTCAAGAACTCAGGAACAAATTTAGGACGGAGATCCAATCGTTGAAGAACACACAGTGGAGGGTATTAAAAGCAGATTAGATATGGTGGAGGAGACGATAAATGAAATAGGGAAGAGGAATACAAAGAAGCTGAGGCACAGAGAGAAAAGGGATCTCTAGGAATGAAAGAATACTGAGAGAACTGTATGACCAATCCAAACAGAACAGTATTCGCCTTACAGTGTTACCAGAAGAAGAAAAGAAAGAAAAAGGGATAGAAAGTGTCTTTGAGGAAGTAATTGGTGAAAACGTCCCCAATCTGGAGAAGGAGATAGTCTCTCAAGCCATGGAGGTGCACAAATCTCCCAACACAAGGGAACCAAAGAGGACAACACGAAGACATATAATAATTAAAATGGCAAGGCTCAAGGATAAGGACAGACTATTAAAAGCAGCCAGAGAGAGAAATAAGATCACATACAAAGGAAAACCCATCAGGCTATCATCAGACTTCTCAGCAGATACCCTACAGGCTAAAAGGGAGTGGCACAATATATTTAATGCAATGAATCAGAAGGGCCTTGAACCAAGAAAACTTTTCCAGCAAGATTATCATTTACATTTGAAGGAGGGATTAAACAATTTCCAGATAAGCAAAAGCTGAGAGAATTTAGCTCCCACAAACCATCTCTGTTATAGATTGAACTGTTGCTAGGGTTAAATAGCTGTCACCAGAGGTAATAAAAAGGGATAGACAAAGAATACAGAATATGATACCTAATACATAAAGAATGGAAGAGGAAGAAAAGGAAGGGAAGAAAAAAGCCTTTAGATTGTGTTTGTAATACATCCTGAGTTAAGTTAGACCCTTAGATAATAAGGAAGTTAACCTTGAACCTTTGGTAACCATGAATCTAAATCCTGCATTGGCAATAAGTACATACCTGTTGATAATCACCCTAAATGTAAATAGTCTAAATGCACCAATCAAAAGACATAGAGTCACTGAATAAGCAAAAAAACAAGATCCAACTGTATGCTACCTCCAAGAGACTCACTTCAAACCAAAGACATACTCAAACTAAAAGTGAAAGGATGGAAAAAGATATTTCATGCAACTAATAGGGAGAAAAAAGCAGGAGTTGCACTACTTGTATCAGACAAAATAGTCTTCAAAACAAAGAAACTCACAAGAGACAAAGAAGGATAATACATAATGATAAAAGGGTCAGTCCAACAAGAGGGTATAACTATTATAAACGTCTATGCACACAACACAGGAGCACCTACATATCTGAAACAAGTACTAACAGAATTAAAAGGGGAAATAGAATGCAATGCATTCATTCTAGGAGACTTCAACACCCCACTCACTCCAAAGACCAGATCAACCAGACAGAAAATAAGTAAGGAGACAGAAACACTGAACAGCACAATAGAACAGATGGACCTAACAGACATCTACAGAACTCTACACCCAAAAGCAGCAGAATACACATTCTTCTCAAGTGCACATGGAACATTTTCAAGAATAGATCATATCCTAGGCTACAAAAATAGCCTCAGTAAATTCAAAAAGACTAAAATTGTACCAAGCATTTTCTCAGACCACAAAGGTATGAAACTAGAAATAAATTATGCAAAGAAAATGAAAATCCCACAAACACATCGAGGCTTCACAACATGCTCCTTCATAACCAATGGATCAATTACCAAATAAAAACAGAGACCAAGCAATATATGGAGACAAATGACAAGAATAATTCAGCACCGCAAAATCTGTGGGATGTAGTGAAGGCCGTGCTAAGAAGAAAATATATTGCAATACAGGTCTACCTCAGAAAAGAAGAACAATCCCATATGAACAGTCTAAACTCACAATTAACCAAACTAGAAAAAGAAGAACTCATGAGGCCCAAAGTCAGTAGAAGGAGAGACATAATAAAGATTAGAGCATAACTAAATAAAATTGAGAAGAATAAAACAATAGAAAGAATCAATGAAAGCAAGAGCTCTTCTTCGAGAAAATAAGCAAAATAGATAAACCCCTAGCTAGACTTATCAAGAAAAAAAGAGAGTCTGCACACATAAACAGAATCAGAAATGAGAAAGGAAAAATCACTGCAAACACCACAGAAATACAAAGAATTATGAGACAATACTATGAAAAATTATATGTTAACAAGCTGGAAAACCTAGAAAAAATGGACAACTTCCTAGAAAAATACAACCTTCCAAGATGGACCAAAGAAGAAACAGAAAATCTAAACAAACCAATTACCAGCAACAAAATTGAATTGGTAATCAACAAACTACCCAAGAACAAAACTCCCAAGCCAGGTGGATTCACCGCTGAATTTTATCAGACATATAGAGAATAGCCATTCTCCTTAAAGTTTTCCAAAAAATAGAAGAGAAGGGAATACTTGCAAACTCATTCTATGAAGCCAGCATCACTCTAATACTAAAACCAGGCAATGACCCCACCAAAAAAGAAAATTACAGACCAATATCCCTTATGAACATAGATGCAAAAATACTCAACAAAATATTAGCAAACCAAATTCAAAAATACATCAAGAGGATCATACACCATGATCAAGTGGGATTCATCTCAGGGATGCAAGGATGGTACAACATTCGAAAATCTATCAACATCATCCACCACATCAACAAAATGAAGAACAAAAACCACATGATCATTTCCATAGATGCTGCAAAAGCATTTGACAAAATTCAACACCCATTCATGATAAAAACTCTCAACAAAATGGTATAGAGGGCAAATACCTCAACATAATAATGGCCATATGACAAACCCACAGCCAACATTATACTTAACAGCGAGAAACTGAAAGCTTTTCCTTTAAGATTGGGAACAAAACAAGGATGCCCACTCTCCCCACTTCTATTCAACATAGTACTGGAGGTCCTAGCCACAGCAATCAGACAACACAAAGAAATAAAAGGCATCCATATTGGCAAGGACGAAGTTAAGCTGTCCCTTTTTGCAGATGACATGATATTCTACATAAAAAACCCTAAAAAATGCACTCCCAAACTACTAGAGTTAATATTTGAATTCAGCAACTTACAGGATACAAAATTAATCTGCAGAAATCTGTGACATTCCTGTATACTAACAATGAACTAGCAGAAAGAGAAATCAGGAAAACAGTTCCATTCACAATTGCATCAAATAGAATAAAATACCCAGGAATAAACCTAACCAAGGAAGTGAAAGACCTATATTCTGAAAACTACAAGGTGCTCATGAGAGAAATTAATGAAGATACCAATAAATGGAAACACATCCCGTGCTCACGGATAGGAAGAATTAATATTGTCAAAATGGCCATCCTGCCTAAAGCAATCTGCAGATTTAATACAATTCCTATAAAAATAACAACAGCATTATTCAATGAACTACCGCAAATCGTTCTAAAATTCATACCAAACCACAAAAGACACCAAATAGCCAAAGCAATCCTGAGAAGGAAGGATAAAGCTGGGGATATTACACTCCGCAACTTCAAGCTTTACTACAAAGCCACAGTAATCAAGACAATTTGGTACTGGCACAAGAACAGACCCATAGACCAATGGAACAGACTAGAGACCCCTGATATAAACCCAACCATATATGGTTAATTAATATATGATAGAGGAGTATTGGACATACAGTGGGGAAATGACCACCTCTTCAACATGTGCTGTTGGCAAAACTGGACAGCTGCATGCAAGAAAATGAAACTGGATTATTGTTAAACCCCATACACAAAAGTAAACTCGAAATGGATCAGAGACCTGAACGTAAGTCATGAAACCATAAAACTCTTAGAAGACAACGTAAGCAAAAATCTCCTGAGCCACTTCTTCCTGAACGAATCTCCTCCAGCAAGGGAAACAAAAGCAAAAATGAACACATGGGACTACATCAAACTAAAAAGCTTCTGTATGGCAAAGGACAATCAACAGAACAAAAAGGCATTATACAGTATGGGAGAGTGTATTTGTTAATGACATATTCCACAAGGGGTTTACACCCAAAATACATAAAGAATTTACATGCCTCAACACCCAAAAAGCAAATAGCAGATTAAAAAATGGGCTGAGGATATGAAGAGACAGTTCTCCAAAGAAGAAATTCAGATGGCCAACAGACAAATGAGAAGATGCTCCATATCACTAATAATCAGGGAAATGCAAATTAAAACCACAATGAGATATCACCTCACACCAATAAGGATGGCCAGCATCAAAAAGACTAAGAACATGATGGACAGTGACTGCATTTGGGTATGGGTGGGGGCTTGATAATATGGGTAAAAGTAGTAACCACATTGTTTTTTCATGTGAAACCTTCATAAGAGTGTATATTAATAATACCTTAATAAAAAATAAAAAAAAAGAAAAGACCAAGAACAACAAATGCTGCTGAGAATGCAGAGAAAGGTGAACCCTTCTACACTGCTCATGGGAATGTAAGCTAGTTCAACCATTGTGGAAAGCAATATGGAGGTTCCTCAAAAAACTAAAATAGAAATACCATTTGACCTGGTAATCCCACTCCTTGGAATTTACCCAAAGAATACAACTTCTCTGATTCAAAGAGACATATTCACCCCTATGTTTATTGCAGCACCATTTATAATAGCCAAGATATGGAAGCAACCTAAGTGTCCATCAGTAAGTGAATGGATAAAGATGAAGTGGTACATATACACAATGGAATACTATTCAGCCATAAGAAAGAAAGAAATCCTACCATTTTCAACAACATGGATCGAACTGGAGGATATTATGCTCAGTGAAATAAGCCAGGCTGATAAAGACAAGTGCCATATAATTTCCCTCATTTATGGAGTATAGCATCGCAGCAAAATTGAAGGAACAAAATTGGAGCAGACTCATGGACTCCAAGAAGGGTCTGGTGGTTATCAAAGGGGAGGTGTGTGGGAAGGAGTTTGGGAAGGGAGGGAGAAAGGGATTGAGTGGTATTATGTTTAGTACACGTGGTGTGGGGAGTTACGGGGATAACAGTGTAGCACAGACAGGGAAGGCAAACAGTGAATCTGTGGCATCTTACTACACTGATGGACAGTGACTGCATTGGGGTATGGGTGTGGACTTGATAATATGGGTAAATGTAGTAACCACATTGTTTTTTCATGTGAAACCTTCATAAGAGTGTAAATCAATAACACCTCAAAAAAAAAAACGAAAGAAGAGGCATCCAGATTGGTAAGGAAGAAGTCAAACTTTCACTGTTTGCAGATGACATGATATTGTACATAAAACCCCTAAAGAATCCACTGCAAAACTACTAGAACTAATACCTGAATTCAGCAAAGTTGCTGGACACAAAATTAATTCACAAAAGTCTGTTGCATTCTTATACACTAATGATGAACTAGCCGAAAGAAAAATCAGGAAAACAATTCCATTCACAATTGCATCAAAAAGAATAAAATACCTAGGAATAAACTTAACCACGGAAGTGAAAGACCTATACCCTGGAAACTACAAGACACTCTTAAGAGAAATTAAAGAGACACTAATAAATGGAAATTCATCCCATGCTCTTGGGTAGGAAGAATTAATATTGTCAAAATGGCCCTCCTGCCTAAAGCAATCTACAGATTCAATGCAGTCCCTATCAAAATACTGACAGCATTCTGCAATGAACTGGAACAAATAGTTCTAAAATTCATATGGAACCACAAAAGACCCCAAATAGCCAAAACAATCCTGAGAAGGAAGAATAAAGCAAGGGGGATCTCGCTTTCCAACTTCAAGCTCTACTAAAAAGCCACAGTAATCAATACAATTTGCTACTGGCACAAGAACAGACCCATAGACCAGTGGATCAGAACAGAGAGCCCAGATATTAACCCAAGCATATATGGTCAATTAATGTACAATAAAGGAGCCATGGATATACAATGGGGAAATGACAGCCTCTTCAATATCTGATGTTGGCAAAACTGGACAGCTACATGCAAGAGAATGAAACTGGATTACTGTCTAACTCCATACACAAAAGTACTCTCAAAATGGATCAACCACCTGAATGTAAATCATAAAGCCATAAAACCGTTTGAAGAAAATATAGGCAAAACTCTCTTGAATATAAACATGAGCAACTTCTTTATGAACATATCTCCACCTGCAAGGGAAACAAAAGAAAAATGAACAAGTGGGAGTATATCAAACTAAAAATCTTCTGTACAGCAAAGGACACCATCAGTACAACAAAAAGATATCCTACAGTATGGGAGAATATATTCATAAATGACATATCCAATAAGGGGTTGACACCCAAAATATACAAAGAGCTCACTCACCTCAACAAACAAAAAGCAAATAACCCAAGTAAAAAATGGGAGAGGATCTGAACATACACTTCTCCAAAGAAGAAATTCAGGTGGCCAACAGGCACATGAAAAGATGCTCCACATCGCTAATCATCAGGGAAATGCAGATTAAAACCACAATGAGATATCACCTCACAACAGTAAGGTTGGCCACCATCCAAAAGAAAAACAACAACAAATGTTGGTGCGGCTGTGGAAAAAGGGGAACCCTCCTACACTGCTGGTGGGAATGTAAATTAACTCAAACATTGTGGAAAGCAATATGGAGGTTCCTCAAAAAACTCTTTTGACCCAGGAATTCCACTCCTACGAATTTACCCTACGAGTACAGCAGCCCAGTTTGAAAAAGACAATATGCACCCCTATGTTTATTGCAGCACTATTTACAATAGCCAAGAAATGTAAGGAACCTAAGTGTCCATCAGTAGATGAATGGATAAAAAAGAGTGGTACATATACACAATGGAATATTATTCAGCCATAAGAAGAAAACAAATCCTACCATTTGCAACAACATGGATGGAGGTAGAGGGTATTATACTCAGTGAAATAAGCCAGGTGAAGAAAGACAAGTATCAATTGATTTCACTCATCTGTGCAGTAAGAACAAAGCAAAAACTGCAGGAACAAAACAGCAGCAGACTCATGGAACCCAAGAATGGACTAACAGTTACCAAAGGGAAAGGGACTGGGGACGGGGGGTGTGGAGGGAGGGATAAGGGGAATAAGCGGCATTACAATTAGGACACATATGTAGGGAGAGGGTACGGGGAAGGCCGTATAGCACAGAGAAGACAGGAGTGACTCTATAGCATCTTACTACGCTGATGGATAGTGACTTTAATGGGGTATGTGGTGGGTACTTGGTAATGGGGGGAATCTAGTAATCACAGTGTTACTCATGTAAGTGTATATTAATGATACCATAATTAAAAATTAAAAAAAAACGTAAAAGGATTTCCATTTCTTCCTATCAGGTAGCTAACTTGCCAAAAATTATCCTTAGTTGCAATTAAACTGAAGAATTAATATATATATACTATGTGCCAGGCAGTATGTTAGGTACTTCTTACATCACTTAATCATTACAACAATGCTTATAATCCAAATAGCTTTTACAAAGTGTTATAGTCATCTTATATCCATTTTTTCAAATGAAATCCTGGGAAATAATTTACCCAGGTTGCGCACAAGTAAGTGATGAGATTGGACTTTAAACTCAGTGGTGTGACTTTAAAGCCTGACTTCCTCCAACTTTATTATACTTCTGTAAACATCTTACAGTACCAAAGTACTGCTTCACTCATATATTGTTCATTATTTCAGTTTTATGATATTTTTAAGATGTCTTAGTTTATTTTAGAACAATTGTAGAGTATTGCTTTCCAGTAGACTTTTCTCTCATGATAAAAATGTTTTCCGTGCTGTCTGATACCCATTAGCCATATTTTGAACGGTGGTTCTAAAGCAGGGGGCAGGAAGGGGAAATATGAGAGTCTGGAGAAATATAGGAGCTCTAGATTAAATAGTACAGTTCTTAATTATGCAAGAAATAAAAGGCCTTGAAAACTAATTAAAGAAAACTTTGGGTATAGTTTATACAATAAAATCGACCAATTTTAAGTGTACAGTTAAATGAATTTTGACAAATGTATAGCATCATCTTACCGCCATCACAATGAAGGTAGAGAACATACCCATCACTCCAAAAAGGTAGCAACCAATTTCCCTCCTCCTCACCTCTAGTATTACCAACCACCAATCTGCTTTCTTTAACTATAGTTTTGTCTTTTCTAGAATTTCATATAAATGCAATCATATAGTATGAGTCTTTTGTGTCTGACTTCTTTTCTTTTATCATAATACTCTTGAAGTTCATCTTTGTTGTTACAAGTATGAGTATCAGTAGTTCCTTCTGTATAGTATGTAATTTAACTGTCAGCCTGGGTTTGGATAGTTTATATTCTGAATTTGGGTCATTTTCTGTGTATGATTCTGGCACTACCAGTGTTTTCCCCTAAAATTTTCAGCACCTTTTCCAGCCATGAACTCTAATCTCTGTCATATTTTGTTGATCAGGGTATACTTTTTTCCTGCTGTTTTGTTGCCATGGTTGTGAGAATTGGATGATGTCTCCATGCTAAGAAGCCATAGCTCATAACTCATTAATCCTTCCATTTGCTTTTTTTTTTTTTAACTAAACTCTCTTCCAGTTTCTATATATTGGACACTGTCCAGAATTTTAAAGTTTTTTCATATCTAGTCTTCATAATGCTTTTTGGCTTTTGGAAGTGTTCCTGTTCCTCCTCTGCCAATACTAGAAGCTGAATATCCTGGAAAACTTTAGGGATTAAATATCTTTATATGAGTGTCTTCATATGCAGCAGTACTAGGTTTAATGTTTTTGACCACAGTTTCCAAAATGTAAAAATTTAATATTGCCTTGTTTTAAAGCATACATGAGGACTATTTCTCTCATTATTCCCTTTTTACTTTTTTACTCCACTACTGCTTTCTTAAGCTCCTTCTAAACCAGATTACCTGCTATTCCATAAACTCTGGTTGAACTTTCCTGCCACTGTGCGTTTGGTATGATTTTGTGTTGATATTCACACTTTTTTAAATACAGATTTCTTTGCAGTGATTATAGACTTCATGTTTTTGCAGTAATGTAGAATTAATGTTTTTGACCATAATTTCAAGAATGTAGGTATTTATATAGGTGTGTTAATTTTTTTCCTGACTAAATGAAGCTGCTTTCTTACTCCCTTTTTTACTACGTTTCTGTCCCTTCTTATTCCCTTAAACTCCTTCCAGATTGTGTTATTTTCCATTCCACAAAGCCTTGATGAACTTTCCTCTCTGCCTTTGCTCATGTGGTCCTTCTTTCTTGAAATGTTCTCCCTCTGTTTGCCCCTTATTTTAGTCTGTTGAATGTTCCTCTTGTAAAGCCCAATCATCTATGACCTCCTTCATTAGACTTTTCTTTCTCACTGACTACTTTTCCTTTAAATTCTGTGTATATTCCTTCATTTACTTTATCTTTGAATTTAGCTATTGATGTTTTGTTCTTAATCTCTTCAGTAGTAAACTTTGGATCTTTGTTCCTCTTATAATGCAAATGTCTTGTGGTTGTAGATGCATATCTTAAATTATAATAACTACCTTACCTTAAATTTAAGCGTCTTTGCAAAAGATTTAGTTTCATGACTATGTTTTGGTGTTCTTACTAATGTCAGACCTCAGGAGGAAAAAGGTCAATTATACAGTCATATACATGACTATAGAGAAGTTATACTTCTAATCCATTTTTTCTGACTATTTTTACGTAATAATTAAAATAACTTTAAAGCATAGTAAATCATTGTTTTTCCTAGAATATTTTCATATTAAGTAGTATTCTGCTAGAGTCCCTCCTCTATCTGCAACAGAACAAGCACAGAATTTACTCTTACTATGTTTGCATTTCAGAAAACCTGGAAACAATAGTCACTAATATTTCTAAGCTAATTTTCATAAGAAATTTTTATTAATTCTAAGTCTTCCCATTGTATTATTGAACTAGCCAAAGAAAATATCCTGAAACCAATTACCTTACTGCCAATTTATGTAGTTGCTCTTTTCAAGATTCTAGAAGACAAAATACATTGCCATTGTTATGATTTGAATAGATAGGTGTAAACTTAGGACGTTGCCAACTTAATTCTTACAAAGTTTCATATATTTGATTTGGTAACTGTGGAAATTACAAAGACTATTTTGACCCCTGTAGGGACAACTGTCTTTTTATTACAGTTAAGATCACCCTAGAGGTGATTTGACCCATAGTTACCATCTCAGTGTACACATTGAGCAGTGACTAATTTTGATTCCAGAAAGTATCTGCCTCACTTCTCTCCAGAGCCCTGAATGTAATTCTCAATCTCAGATTTGGGATCCACTGGTGCTACCACTTCCACAGAAATATATGTTTCACGTATGCCCGATTAGAACTGAAAATACAACTTTACCTAACAAAGATAGGTTGCTAGGTATTGTACAACTCTTTATATACCCTTTGGTCAGATAGGGTTTTGTGGGTTCTGGGAACTAACCCTATTTATAAATTGTTCACATAGGAAAGGATGTTTCAGATCTTAAGAAGAAAGTTTTTGACATATGAAAATGCAGAAATTAGAACCATCTTACAATACACCAGAGAAAATTAAAAGTCTTGAATTGGTCAGTAACTATTAATGCTACATTGCCTGATATCAGGAGAGGTATCTGAGGAAAAAAGAAAGAAACACATTTCAACCATATTCATTTATTTATTCATCTATTCTGCTAAAGTCTTGATCTCCAACTATATGCCAAGTAGTTTAAGTGCTAGAGATAGAGCTGTAAATAAAACAATGTACCTAGCTTCAGGAATCTTAATTCTACTGGGAGAATATGCATAGGGTAAAGTAACAGTGCTATGAAATGTCTCCGTGTTTCATATATGAAGTTGTATTGTGAGTACTGAGTGACAGAAGTAAAATTTGTACTGTATTACCTTGCCTCTATAGCATAGCATTATAGGCTTATAAACTAGTTAATAATATAATGGACACTTACATAGCAATTAGTATGAGTCAGTTTTTGTCCTAAGTGCTTCATAAATATATTAGCTCATTTAATCTTTATAACAACCCTGTAAAATATGATTGTTATACTGCCCTTACTTTATAACAGCACAAAGGAGGATGCAGAAAGATTTTGTCTGAGGCTGTTTAGTGACCTCGGATTAGGATTTAGGCCACAGCAATTTAACTCCCTACCATCTATGTTCTTAACCATTATATTCTACTGTCCTACTTTAAAAGTTGACATTATGACAGATTTTCTTGTCCTTTATGAGATTTTCTTGTTGGTTATACCAGTGATCACTTATCTAAAGTGCTTTTTAATCTTTTTCACATTCAAGGTTATTTTCACATTAAGTCATACTTAACAAAAAAAATAATTGAATAATTATACCATCTCTTGTCTTTCTGACACTGAGCTAAATAAAACATAAATTGTATCTAGTGTCAGCAGTTCTATCAACTTTTGTTTATCTTTAGCATTAGGTTTAGTTTTGGGTAATCAAAGTCCAAAATGAATTACTAAAATGCTGTTTTAGACCTGTCATCTCCAACTTCTAAAAAAGTCAAGAATTTAATACAAAATTGATGGGTTCTAATTTATCTAATTTTTAAAAATTATACTAAAATTGCCGGTAAAGAAAGAAAGAAAAAAGTAGAATAAAGCTCCTGAAACTCTAAAAACTAAATACATAGTTTCTGTAGCATTAATTACATGAATTTGTCTAAGTGCTTATTAGTAAACTTGTTTTTGCTTTTCTTATTATTACATCTATATAGTGTATATTATTTTTATATATTAATTTATCAATCTCTCTTTTTCTTTTTTAGTATACTGTGTGGAATTTTGTTCCAAAAAATTTATTTGAACAATTCAGAAGAGTGGCAAACTTCTATTTTCTTATTATATTTTTGGTTCAGGTAAGTTTATTACTCAATAGATTAAATATATAGACCAGATTTCTAAAAATATGTTTTCAGGGAAAACTTACATTGCATTCTAAATCATTTGACTATGGGACCATATTTTTTCTGAAGAGCTCCCCCATTGTATTCAGTTTATACAATCATTAAAGCCACATACGGATTTCTAAAAAATAGTCTGTGCATTTTAAGATAAGTTGTTTTTTGTTTCATCACTGATGCTTTATGGTGCTGATAACAATAATCAAAACCAAGAAAACAACATCATCTTTCAGATTCTGTGCCTCAAAACATAAATATTTTGGCTTTTAATGTATAATACATGTTTTTGGCACATGTCTGTGCATGGAACTATCTTTGTACAAAACAAAATTTTCTTAGGCTTTTCTTTTCTTTATTTAAATTTTACTTTTTTTTTTATTTAAAAAGTTTTTTTATGAATCCCCCATTAGTATAGATTTCTTCCAAGGAGACCATTTTCTTAACTTAAATCTGAATTCATTTTAAACTGATGGTTTCTTAATTTTCACATTGTTCTTTTTTTCTGTTATCAAAATATCAAGAGAACTGTTTATGAGACTTGACTATAAGTCAAGATTTTAAAATACTGATTGTCATTTTCTTTTAAAGAGGTTATTTTCTGATAATTCCTTAACAGTCTCTTTCAATGTGGCATTGCATTTTTGTATAAACTCTGAAATTTTTTTTTCACTAAAACCTGGGATTTCAAAGGGAAAAAACTTGTCAGTGATTACTTGGAAGTTTGAGGAAACATTTACTTTTTTTAAAAAAGAGAAGGAACTTCTGTTTTCTCTTAGTATGTCATCCGCTTGGTTTTTGTGGAAAAATAAGAAATTTATAATAACCATGTCCACATAGTGCATGCATCTGTGAAATTACTATCTAAGGTCAGGAAATTAGTATTCAACTTGTTTCTGGAGTAGAAATTTCATTTAGTTGGCCCATCTAGAGTAAAGGCACATTAATAAATCATTAGATCCATGTTATAACTAACCAAACATAATTACTGTAAAAATTGCTTCCCCAACAATTTATTGAACCCTCAGCTCTATGATTTAGATCATAATTAGAGCATCATTTTCTGAGCTGTATTCCTCTGGCTGTGCTAGATACAACAAAATCACTTTAGAAAAAAAACCCTTTCACTAGTCCCATTCCTTGTTCTCTCTCCTTAAGTCTCAAGTTTATTCTGAATTCTGGGTAAAAATTGCTGACAGACTTCAGCATTTATCAGGATGGGCAAAAAATGTGAAATGAGGTTCTGAGCAGCTGTATTTCCACTCTTGGTAGATATTGAGGAAGACCTTAAGTATTCTGTGTTAAGAAGGCATGAATTCACTCCAGCAATATTTGTGGGTATGCAATGGACTTAGTCTACTAACCCCATCCATATAAGTGAGCTGGTGAAACTGAACTAAACTATATGAATGTTACCTCTCCTGGACCATGATATACATTTTGTATAGTGTCCTCAGATTTCCCTATACGTATGAGATTTTAGATGTTAATAGTGTGACCTGTACCATATAAAAATATAATACTGTGCATTCTTTTTTTAAATCTAGCTTATGATTGATACACCTACCAGTCCAATTACCAGTGGACTTCCATTATTCTTTGTGATAACAGTAACTGCCATAAAGCAGGTATGAAATGCTTTCTATTGTTGTTTTCCCCCTAAGTCATTAAGAAGTTAATAAATATTTCCACTCCAAAGTATCATTTATTGTTGTGAAAATAATTTCCATATGAAAGAAGCAGATTTGTTTGATATTACATATGATAAAATTAAATTGAGATAAGCTATTCTATTCTATTTCAGGTACCTGGGGGCTCAAGGAATGATTACCATTGTTAAAATATGTTGTTCCATTGACACACCTAGGAACCACCCCAAAACAATCATTTTATATGTACAAATCAATTTATATATGAAATAGGTTAATTATTATAATCATCTTTGTAGATTTTTGCAATAAGGAAATACAGTTCAAAAGGGATATATTTATTGGGGTGGAGTCTGTATTTTTCACATGAATGTTGAATTAAAATTATATAATTATATAGTGCTTTCCTAATTTTTTATGACTTGCTCTGATGAAGTTAATTTTTATGTAAAGTAGTACCCTACATAAAATAGCTTCAACTAAATCTTGAATTTATCCTAAAATCTAGGTATTGAAAAACAAGATTATTGGATAAACATGCTAAATAAATAAATAAATTTGTGCAAATGTCACATCTGTATAGGTACTACCACTGCTCAAAAAATCTTATCAGGAGCTCAATTGTACAGAGATGATCTCTTCTGCCTGAAAGAGAGTTAATTGTTTTTTGTGTGTGTGTAAATATTACAAGTTTCCATTTTACAAGATTTAGGGATAAGGTTTAAATTGACATGGAAATAAAATGACAAACATTTTATGACTCTGGGATCTGGCATATTCTTTATTACTTGCATAGGAAGGATAGGAGTCTACAGATTAATTTATGTATCTTATGTGTCAGAATATCATGCTACTGCTCTCACTAAATTTGATTTCCCTTTCTTCACTGTTCTGTTGAAAGGGTAATTTGTGTAAGTCAGTAACATCCAGATCATTTCATACAATTACATATTTGCTAGGTTCTGCATATGCCATTTATTTTATCAAAGTAACATGTATTTGTCCCTTACCTCTTTTCTACATATAGTTCCCTCTTGGGTGATTTCATGCAGTCTGATGTCTTAAAGTGCCATTTATATGTTGATGGTTCTCAATTTATATGTTTTTTGAAACTATCCCCTGAACTCTAGACACATATATACAACTATTTGTGCAGCATTTCCACTCAGATATCTTAGGCTTTTCCTGACCACCATTATCCCTCTTCTCTGGCCTTTTTGTCTTCATATCATTTATTACTACCTGCTGTTCTGTTGAGTAAATATTTGGAACTTTGTTGCTTTCATTTGAATGTTTAATTCTATGAGAGCAGAGACTTTGTTTTATATACTAGTTTATTTCCAGTGACCAGAACAAGGTCAAGCATATATTGTACCTTAAATAAATACTTGTTTAATAGATGAATAAATGAATGAATGAACCTACTGAGTATTTTTTTAAAGCAATGTAAAATAAATATAGTACTTCTTGACCTGCTTTCCCAGTGTGTATCTGGCCTGATGCAGACTGGGTCTAGTGGAATGTGATGCTATTAACTGAGTTGAAAAAATGCTGGTGAATTTGTATCTGCAGAAATGAGAGTCTAATATAATAATAATAGTAGTTTCACAACCTATCTCCTTCCAAAATGGGTTAATTAAAAACACAAAAAATCTGAAGGTAGGAAGCAGGAAGATTATACTTCAAAACTGTGCTGTTTTGGTTATTGCAGTTAAGTACTAAATTTACTTGAGAGCTTCCTGACAACCAAGGCAAAGGGGAAATATGAAGTCATATAATTTTCAAAGAGAAAACTTGATCTATAAGGATTTTCTCCCCTTCTCAGAAAATTTCAGGACTCATTAGTAGTAAACTGCCAATGAGCCATAGGGTGTTCAGAGAGGGTGGAACATTGAGTCTGAAAAATTAAAGGTTTCATGGAAGAAATATTAGAAGTGAGACTTGGAATATGGGTAAAATGACAATTGGTAAAAAAGGTGAGGTAGAAACAATTTGGGCAAAGGCCTAAATGCAAGAAGGCAAGACCTGTTTTGGACATGTCTGACTAATGTATGACCCTGAATTGGAAAGACCTAAAAGGTAATACTGAAAGGTAGGTTGGTACTAAATTAAGGAGGCTGGAAGATTCTTTGCTTTAAGCATTCAGAATTGTTCATGGTGTTCTGAACAGGATAGTGAATTAAAATGATGTTTTGGAAAGATTAATCTGGTAATATGTAGGATGAATTAGAATTTGTAAACTCATGTTAAAAAAAACGTTATTGTTGCTCTGCTATTACATCATCTGACTATAAAAGGAAATGTGCTTTTTGACAGATTCAGAACAGATGTTTTGACTCTCAGTTAAATTTCTCTAAAATTGACATCCCGTGTCTTAAGTGGAGCCAACGTAATTTAAGTATCTTTAGAATACTTCTACAAAAGGTTTCTCCCTGAAAAAAATAGACCTTCAAAGCAATCTTTAATATTTGCTTTATATTTTATACTATAATATTTAAGGTGATAGATACACATTTAAAAAAAGTGGAAACAATACAAAATAGCATATAGTAAAAGTCTCTTATACTTCTAACCCATAGCCTCCCAGTTCTCCTCCCCTGAGGGAGTCATTATTTTAACACTAGTCCTAATAGCTGCACAGAGTGTTCACACAGGCAAGCATATATTTTTCACAAGTGGTAGCATAGAACACACACATTTTGTATACCTTATTTTCCCTCACTTACTGCTACTCTTTGATATCATTCCATTATCTATGTGTACTTGTGCTATACCTCTGAGTTCTTGAATTTCCTCTAAAATAGCACAAGAAGTCTTTTCCATTAAAAAAAATTGCCACTACTTAACATTTAGTCGAAAGATTGTTTGTGAAATGTTTTGTCTGTTTCCCTTTATAATGATGATCCATATTGCCTACCATATTTTTTTGATGTACAAATTATAATTAGTTACGTTAGTCTGTTAGGAAAGTGAAAGAACTACAATTTCAAAATCTCTTCATTTTTTTCTATTTATTGTCTGTAATAATACCCTGGATTTATATTTTATGATTAAAATATCATTTGTATATAGAAGCAATAGAACTTTTTCATTGAAATAATGTTAGGAAGAGGTAGGAATCAAGAATGACTCCCAGATTTCTAGTATGAGACGCTCAGTAGATGATGATGTCATTTGTCAAGATGGGAAACACTGGAAGTGCAACAGATCTTGAGGGACAAGTTAATCAGTTTAGTTTTAAATGTTTGATAAGGGATATCAAAATGGAAATACAAAGGAAGGTGATATAGAAGGAGCCTCCCATAAGGAAATTGACAAGGAGTAACTAGAGAGGTGCTGTGAAAACCAGGAACATGTGTATAATGAAAACCAAGAGAAATGTGTTTTTAGTAGGATTGAATGCCAAATACCTATTAGTGTATGCATCAAAATAGCCTAATGTAATTCTGGTGAATGAGATGTTTTGGGGAAATTTCTATGTTTTTCTCATTTGATAAAAGTATCTTCTAATTGTACTAAAAAGGGTTTTCTTTATTCTTTTGATATTTACAGGGGTATGAAGATTGGTTACGACATAACTCAGATAATGAAGTAAATGGGGCTCCTGTTTATGTTGTTCGAAGTGGTGGCCTTGTAAAAACTAGATCAAAAAACATTCGGGTATGCATTTAGTAAATAATAGAAATCAATTATATTTTGATATCACAAATTCTAATCTGATTATATTTTGATAGGCTATTAGTTTAGAACTCAATTAAGTCCTTGCCTTTTAAAATCTATATATTCCCTTTTCTCCCCAAATTCTTCTTAGGTTGGTGATATTGTTCGAATAGCCAAAGATGAAATTTTCCCTGCAGATTTGGTGCTTCTGTCCTCAGATCGACTTGATGGTTCTTGTCATGTTACAACTGCTAGTTTGGATGGAGAAACTAACCTAAAGGTTTGGATATGTATATGTTTGAGTATTGCTTTAGTAAACAAAAGGTTATAGTGATATTTTCCTTCGTTAAGGTAATAACATTTGACCTGATAAGGTATAAATTTTTTAAATTACTGAAACTTAAAAAATCATTACGTTTTTTAAAAGAAATAATGTTATGTATTTATTTCAAGGATAGCTTCATGTGGTGTAGTCAAGTGAAAGAAAAATGGAAAGTGTTTTTAGGAAAAATAAATTCTTTTAGTATTTTGGTACTTTATTAGATAAGGGACACATTTTAATTTTTCTGAATTTGCAGGGTACAATCAAGGATGAAATTGTTTTTCCTGTTAAATTACTTTAAATAAACTTTGAGCAGTATTGACTATTACACAGTCATCATTTCCTTATATGCAAATGGCCTCTGAAGACAGGTAAAATCACAGCAGCTCCTTTTGCTACTTACTATTTTACATTCTCTGTCTCCTGTCTTCTGTCTAGCTAGTACATACTGAAGTACAAATGCTATGATTTCATCCGTAAAAGAAATTTAAAATAGATGATATATATAAGGTTACATTTGGATCTTGAAACTGATTTAACACCTTCCCTTTTTTTTTCAGACCCACATGGCAGTTCCAGAAACAGCAGTATTACAAACAGTTGCCAGCTTGGACACTCTTACAGCTGAGATAGAATGTCAGCAGCCAGAAGCAGACTTGTACAGGTATAGTATGATCTTCAACATACTCATTTTTTAAGTCCTGTTTACAGATCTTATTGTATAGTCATGAATATTTAATGAACTCTTTAGCTAATGGAGTCATTATTAGTTGGAGATAAAGGGAAGATTAATTAATTAAGGGGAAAAAAGCTAAAAGAATTTGCCAGAACTCATAAGCCAAGGTGTAATTTCAGAAACAGTGCTTTTTATTCTCACTTTCGTTCCCATTATCTTCTACTTCAGTATAAACTGGTTTTATAATAGTAAACTTCATAATAGTAGTTATAGGAAAAGTAAGATTATTTCCTTAAAAGAAAATAATCTCATGGTAGGGGTGTGTGTGTGTGTGTGTACTCCATGAAGTCAAGGGCTATGTCTTTGTGTTCACTAGGAACTACTTTTAACACTACAATTTACTAAATACAAGTAAGTCATCTTTCATTGATATGCTAGTCATTGTGGGCTATGGAATGAAAACAACTTTTTATTATTTAAAGACTAACATGAGAAACTAAACTTATTTTTACTCAGTAACTGGCGATAGAATATAAATTAGAACCACATATTTCAAAATCTAATCATTGGCTTTTCCAAATCTCTTATGTATCTTTGTTCTGGATCCATACATTTTTTTATAATTGAATTTTCTGTGTGATGTTATAAAACTCTTGCATTTTTCTCAAAGTCAAATGCAGTGTGGAATTTTCCAATAAACTGTAAATATTTGGAGTCCTGTGCTTTAAGAGCATTTAAAATCTATGAAAGATTTAACTGTGAACTTTTCAGTATTTTTTAAATTTCTGTATTGCTACTATTTCCTGGTGTCAGACAATGGTGAGTTGTAAAAAATTTTTTAGAAACTAGAAAATGATGCAGCATTAAGCAAACAAGATTAATCTGAGATCAAGTATGACTATTGCTTTGGTGGATGGGTTTTTACATTCTCTTGGAAAATGGGGAGAAAGTAAAAGAAAATTTTAATAGGAAATAATTCACTGTTAAATATAAGGTGTTCCTCTTTGTCTTTTCCTCTTCCTTACTGGAAGTATATATTGTGTTTTAAATATAAATGTAATATAACAAAACTACTGCAGAAGACTTTCCTAATGAAAGATAATTATACATTACTTTAAAAATTTTGTTGGTGTTTTATTCATTCAACAAATTACTATTTAGCACCTATGTACTCAATATGATAGGCGATAAATAAAATGAATAAGCATAGTTTTTGTCCTTGAACTCATAGCTGTAAAGATACTGCATATATATGTGTGTATGTGTGTGTGTATAAAATTATATTTTTTTCACTTTACTATATGCTGTGTATAGGGGAAATAATGAAACCATTTTAAATGTCCAAGTAGGAGAATTCTTCACATGGGTATATGATACAGATACAAGATGAAATATATAGATAATAAAAGTGATGTTTTCAAAGAATTTAAAGATGTAACATACTGGAATATAATGTTAAATAAAATGAGATACAGAGTTGTAGCTTTCTTGTGATCCTAATTATATAAAAAGGAATGTGTTTATATGTATTAGGTAGTTAAGTAGCAAGATAGAAAAATAGATGGATACAGACAGAAAGAAAAAACTGGAGGAATTACATGTCAGAATGTTTGTAGTTATTTCTTGGTGGTAGGATTTCAGCTGCTTTTTAATTACCTTTTTTCTCCATATTTTGTAACAATTCTTTAAAGAATATGGATTGCTTTTGTGATTTAAAAAATGTTTTCCATCTTACTGTATGGTGTTCTTAGTGGTCATTTTTGAAGTCTGCACACTAGTCTAAGTAAATGTATTAGAACCTAGCCATTCCCTAATCTTTCCGTTGTTTTGCTATTACATATATTGCACGACGCCTTATTACAAATACGTTCACTAGTTCAAAGTCCTGTGGTTGGATAGTTCATCACTCCCTCCTTTTTTATAGTTCAGTGGGCTTCCAGGACCCTAACCTCTCTTGTTTTTCCTTCTACATCACTAGTGCCTCCTTCTTAGTCTCTTGCTGATTTCTCCTCTTCTCCCTGACTTCTTGATGTTTAAGTACCCCAGGACTGTTCTTGGTCCTCTCCCTTCTCTGCCTATGCCATTGCTTATATATGTAGATATAGATACACTCACTCCTTTGGTGATCTCATCCAAGTGACTCCCAGATTTATATCTCCATCCCAGACTTCTTTCACAACTTCGACTCTTTTTTTTTTTTTTACAAATTCGGCTCTTATATCCAACTTCCTTTTCTACAATTCACTTGGATATTTACTATAAATCTCAAACTAATCATGTTGAAAACTGAAATTTTTTTCTGTTTGCTGAAACTGAAAATACAACATTTTTATGCTAACAACCTTTCCCATCTCAGTTGGTGACAGTTTACCTTTCCAGTTATTCAGGCCAAAAATCTTGGAGTCAGCCATGACTTCTTATATCCCCTCTCTGCTCACCTCTCCTCACCTCCTTTCCCATATCTCATCTCAATCCATCAGAACCTCTTACTAGTTTATCTTCAAAATACATCCCAAATCTGACCATCTTTTGCCAATTTCACTGCTTCTAATTTGGTCCAAACCAGCATTACTGCTATCAAAGGCATCCCTACTGGTTTTTCTGCTTTTACCCTTCTTTTCCATGCAGTCTGTTCTCACAGAAGCAGCCAGAGTGATTCTTTTAAAACGTAAGTCAGATCATATCATTCCTCTGTCAAACCCTACACTGACTTTTCCATCTCATTGAGTCAAGACCCATATCCTTAAAAAAGACCTTATTAATTGTCCCTATTCCCAGCCTATCCTTTATGACCTAACTTCTGACATTTCTCCCTCTTACTCATCTTTCAGATATACTGGCCTCCTTATCTTCCCTTGAACATGGCCATATCCACTCCTGCCTTTTCACTAGCTGTTCTTTGTGTAACTACACCTTTTATCTAGTCTTTGATTAAATCACCTCCTCATGAGGCCTACTTTGACTATTTAATGTTGTTTCCTAATCCTTCTTACTCTGTTCTGCTTTTCTTTTTTCATAACACATAGTATCTTCTAGTATACTATATACTTATTTATTATGTTTATTGCTTATTATTTCTCTGCAACTAAAATGTAAACTCAAGGGCAGGCATCTTTGGGTGTTTTGTTCACTGATGCATTCAAAGCATAGTAGCACAGATCTAGCGTATAGGAGGCTTTACTACATATTTCTTGACAGTTGAAAGAATAAACATCTTTATGTGCTTTATTTTATGCAGTTAATTTTTCCCTTTTATTAAATTACTTCTCTATGATACAAATGAAGCAAGATTTGTGTGTGTATAGTTCACTTAACTGTTGAGTTGATGGACCTAGATCAGAACCAGATACATAGTAAACAATAAACATCTGCTAAAGGGATGGATGGATGGGTGAATGATAGAGTTCCAAATTATTATTCTATCATTAAAGTTGGATGAACATTTTTATTGCCCATTCATTCATCAGATATTCAGTGCCTGCAATAACCTCAATGTAGCACTAGACACCAAGAATACAGTGGTGAAGAAATGATGATAGCTCCTGCCTCCTAGAGTGTGCAGTCTAGTACTAAATTATTCCCTAAGACAGACTTGCAAAAGTAGAATTACTCAAGTAAAGCCCTAATAGAGTTTGGCCTTTAATAAACATACTGTTATATTACTTTACAAAAGCATTGAGCTGATTTTTATCACCATGAGCAAAGTATAAGTTTATGAAGTTTTTTTGTTATTTCAAAATTTTACTAATATTATTATAATTTTTAAATGTTGGCTAATTTTGTAGATAGTTTTATCATTTTAAAACTTGCTTTGATTCATTTTTTTATTAAAAAACCCAACATTTTTCTATGTTTATTAATTTTCTCCCTTGAACATTGTTGATTCCTTCTCAATTACCTGTTTATTAATAGGGGTTCCATTATTCCTTTTTAAAGAACTTTAATAGTTTACTGAGCAGAGGCTAGAATGTGGTAAGAAATGATCTCTGCCAAACCACTGGAAGAAAGAAAAATTAGGAGAGTTATCTAGGAGCAGCTTCTAGCAGGTGCCTATTTTATAGTATTCTCCCTTTTCTCTTTCCTTGGCTCCCTTGTTCCTTTTGTTCTTTTTCTGTTCTGCCCACCTTTTTATTTTTTAGACTCTGACTTAGTACTTCTACTTTTAGGGGATTTTTCCTAACCAAATAGTAAAACTCTACTTCTAGGTATTTATCTTAACGAAAATGTGAAAAGATATGGACAAAGATTGTTCAGGTAGGTCTGCATTGTTTAGCTGCTCCATAAAAAACCTAACTTCCATCAGTAGGGAATTGTTTAAATAAATTTGCAGTAACTCCAAAATGTGATAATATGTGTGACCATTAAAAATGATACAGATCTACGTTTTTGACAGATGTTAAGTGGGTGGCTGGGGAGGAATGTTACCAGTGGGATTTATGGTATGATACTGTTTTTGTTTTTAAGACATATACATATATCTGTATGTGCATAGATAAAAGCCTGGAAAATACACCCCAAATTATTAACAGTGTTTGTATTTGAACAGTGGGATTATCTTTATTTTCCTCTTGCTGCTTTTTGTATTGTCTGACTCATTTGATAAAATATATTTGAGTTTATATAGTCTTTATAACAAAGAGAATAATGAAACTATTTCTGCTTTGAATCAAATTGAAGTAGGATTTGGAGAAAGGGCTAAAGAAAGTGTAAGATGAGTTAATCCAGCATGGAATTGGTGTCAACAGATATGAGGAGTGCCTTAGAATCAAGGATCATAGGACAGATAAAATGAAGGAAACGGGTCTCTTATTGGAATTCAGTTCAGGAAAATCAAAACCCTGATCACACATCATCTCTGTAAGATGCCCAGCTGATTCTTTGAACCTAGTTCCAAGTTTGAGGCTGGAACCAGGGCTATATAAAATTCCACTAAATGGAGGCTTAGAAAACAAACAAAAACTATGCTTATCCTTGATACAGAGAGCTGAAAGAATTAAAAGTAAAGAGACCAGCCAGAAACAATGAATCCAGAGTCTACAAGCAGCTGTAACCTAGAAGCAGGAGAAATAATAGGGGATATTTGGAAGGGAATGCTTACTGTTTCTCTGCCTAATTGAATAGTAAACATTAAACTCTGTCTAGAACTTTCTTCAACTCAAAATTTACTTCCCACTGTGGTAGAAAGAGTAATTGCATATTTGAATAGATTTTATGTTACGGAGCTGTTTTGATAGTAGAAGTTGGAACTGAAAAGCCAGGCTATGAAAATCTGTTAAAATAGGCTACTCAGCTCTACATTTCAGACAACCAAAAGATTAAAGAAGCTCTGGAGTATACTTATTGATAGGTTTTTACTTACTACTCTGTCCCTACCACTTGATTCACACATAGTACTTGCTCAGTGAATATTTGTTTGATAAATGAATGCATGAGTAAGTAAATGAATGAGTGATTCTGGTCACAGGAGGCTTTATTTAGTAAACTGTGATGAAATATGTGAGCATTCATTGTTGGCTAAATAATGTATGCATCTTTGTGTAGCAATTATAAATTCCCATGATAACCAGACTAATAATAGTAATAATATATAACATTTGCACTGCCATTTTGGAAGCATTTTTTCATTCATTACCTCATGGCTAACAGTGGAGATGGCAAGAATATTCAATTTTTTAAAGTTTAATGATTGATCTTTACTTGGGTAATTTCTAACATGAATATTGGACCATTCATATATACAAAAGGTTGGTTTTGTTTCATGTATAAGAATAGTGCCAAATCTATCTAAAATTTTCTACCCATTGATGTCCTAAGTGTCATATGTCTATTGGTTTTTTATAACATGATGAATTCTTTGGTAGATTCATGGGACGAATGATAATAACTCAACAAATGGAAGAAATTGTAAGGTAAGAATAAATTTGCATTATCCAGTTAATTTTAAGTGTGAATTGTTTGGGGGACAGCCCAAAATCAGTTAAAGAGACATTAGATAAGTAAGCAGCATATCATGGAAAAGGGTTAATTTTAAAGCATTTAGCATTTCATCTTCCAATAATTTGTAGCATCAGCAAGGATGAAACACATCCCGTGAAATGATACCAAAATAGTATGTATTTCTTCTTCTAATAATATCAGGTAATAACATAAAGGGAAATATAGCCATTCTTATTCATATACATGTACTTAGATATTTAAAGCCACCGCACCTAAAGTTTAGAATACAAAAAATGTTTTTTATAATGTTTGGTAAGTATAAATGTTACAATCTTCTTCATTTCAAAATCATTCAAAATAAACTAGAGTATTTAGTAGCCAATCCAGAACCTCTTATTTACTCTTCTGTTTGGTTAGTTGTTACAGTTTATTTTTCCCCAATATTCAGGGTAATTTCTGGCACCCACATGAAAGGCTTTGGGGCATTTCAAAGGTATGCTTATAGGATGAGATTAGATTGAGAACAAATGTTGGAATCAGCCCTTGAACTTCTAAATTAGTATTCCACCTCTTTTCTGGAGATAATGTTCACTTTATACTGGCTGTGTGAATAAGTCACTGACATAAACAATTGAGTGTTTTTTTTAATTAAATCCTTAAGACTTGAAAATCCTGGAAGCCTTGAAAAATATAGTTTATACTGATTCACATTTCCAATAAACACTAACTTAGGAGCACATTCAATAAACTCTGTAACAAGGTCTTTATAAATGTAGAACCCCTGCTGAATAACTGGCTAGGTTTTATTTTGATTTCTGCAGTGACATAGTGGGATAAATGTATGGATAGTCTGAACTGCATTACAGTATTGTGGCTTGTGAAGGAAAAGATCGGCTATAGTACCAGAACCCCTAGAGTGGTTTTAAAAAAAAATGAGCCATGTTCTTTGAGGAGGCAACCAAAAGGATAAATTATCTTTTAATTTTAAACTTCCTGTCATTATATTGCAATTTTATATGTCAGTGTGAGCTCGCTTTTTTAGATTCATTCTTGGAACCGCCATCAATTGAAAAAGAGCTACTTTATGGCTCCTGAATAATTTATTTTGGGATTTCCAAGGAGTGTACTCCAAATGTGAATGTCCAACAGAAACATGCTTGTTAACCATGTCGCAAACACCTGACCCTCCCTGGCTCATTGGATTTCTTTAGAGTGTTGGGGTTGAAGACATCTTTAGGATAGTTTCAGATTCTGTTTGATTTAAATAATTATATGTATGTTTCAGAAAATCATAAAAAATATCGACAAAATTAAGGCTTTCTTACTTACCCATAACAGTCTTATTATTTTGCTATCACTAAGAAAATACAATTTCCTTTCTAGTTATTCCTTCTCGTTTTATATCTCCTTTATGGAGAGAAATTCAAACAGCAAGAAGACACGTTCTCCAAGAAGTATGCAATGCAAGTAGTCAAGTTGTAGTGTTCATTCATCTTGCCTTCAAAGTACTAACTGTATTATATTTCATAATCCAGTATTTTAATTGTGCAGAATTTATGCATTTGTACACAAATCATAGTTTGTTTCCATTGCATTTTAATTCTGCATTTCCATTTGAAAACTGCTTATTAATCTTGCTCAAATATTTTAAATTTCATCTTTTAACATTTTTAAATTATTGTTTAATCTTTGACTTTGTTGTATTTTATGTTAAAAAAATTTTAAACTGGCAGCTTCATGGGCTTATTTATACACATGATCTTCTTTCTGAGCCAGTGATCTTGAAGTGACTGACATACTAAAGCAGGTATTTGTTGAAATAGTAACTAACATCATGATTGACTTAGACAATTTTACAGTAGCTGAGATTTTGGTTTTATATGAAACTACTATTGTAATTATAGCTCAGGTACCTTCTGCTGAAGATGCCATTTTAGAATTTAATTGAATTTTTAATATATTCTGTTCTTATGGGTTTTTTTCTCCCTAGACCTCTGGGGCCAGAGAGTCTCTTGCTTCGTGGAGCCAGATTAAAAAACACAAAAGAAATTTTTGGTTTGTATATATTCAAAGTTATTTATTATAGATTCATGTTGATGCTTTATATGAAATATTTTTAAAAGCAGAGCATTTATGAACTTTGGGTTGGATCATTACTTAGTTAAATATTTTCTATGGTAATTTTTTTTTTCATTAAGATATCATTGATATAAACTCTTAGGAAGGTTTCACAAGAAAAACAATGTGGTTATTACATTCACCCTTATTATCAAGTCCCTCCCCATATCCCATTGCAGTCACTGTCCATCTGTGTAGTAAGATGCCACAGAGTCCCTATTTGTCTTCTCTGAGCGACACTGTGACACCACACATACCTTGTGCACCAATCATAATACCCCACAATCCCCTTTTCCCTCCCTCCCCACCCAACCTCCCCGACCCCTCCACTTTCGTAACCAGTAGTCCCTTCTTGGAATCTGTGAGGCTGCTGCCATTTTGTTCCTTCAGTTTTTCTTCATTGTTATACTCCACAAATGAGGGAAATAATTTGGTATTTGTCTTTCTCTGCCTGACTTATTTCACTGAGCATAATACCCTCTAGCTCCATCCATGTTGTCACAAATGGTAGGCTTTGTTTTCTTCGTATGGCTGAGTAGTATTCCATTGTGTGTATGTACCACATCTTCTTTATCCACTCATCTACTGATGGACACTTAGGTTGCTTCCATATCTTGGCTATTTTAAATAGTGCTGTGATAAACATAGGGGTGCATATGTCTTTTTGAATCTGAGAAGTTGTTTTCTTTGGGTAAATTCCTAGAAGTGGAATTCCAGGATCAAATGGTATTTCTATTTTTAGTTTTTTTGAGAAACCCCCATATTGCTATCCACAGTGGTTGAACTAGTTTACATTCCCACCAGCAGTGTAGGAGAATTCCCCTTTACTCACATCCTCACCAGCAATTGTTGTTCCTAGTCTTTTCTATGTTGGCCATACTAACTGCTGTGAGATAATATCTCATTGTGGTTTTAATTTGCATTTCTCTGATAATTAGCAATGTGGAGCATCTTTTCATGTGCCTATTGGCCATCCGAATTTCTTCTTTGGAGAAGTATCTGTTCATGTCCTCCGCCCATTTTTTAATAGGGTTATTTGCTTTTTGAGTGTTCAGGCGGGTGAGTTCTTTATATATTTTGGATGTTAACCCCTTGTCGGGTATGTCAGTTACAAATATATTCTCCCATACTGTAGAATATCTCTTTGTTCTGCTGATGGTGTCCTTTGCTGTACAGAAGTTTTTTAGCTTGATGTAGTCCCACTTGTTCATTTTTTATTTTGTTTTCCTTGCCCGAGGAGATGCATTCAGGCAAAAGTTGCTCATGTTTATATTCAAGAGATTTTTGCCTATGTTTTCTTTTAAAAGTTTTATGGTTTCATGACTTACTTTCAGGTCTTTGATGCATTTTGAGTTTATTTTTGTGTAAAGTTGTTGAAGAGGCTGTCATTTCCCCCATTGTATATCCATAGCTCCATTATTGTATATTAATTGACCATATATGCTTGGGTTTATATCTGGGCTCTCTAGTGTGTTCCATTGGTCTCTGGGTCTGTTCTTGTGCCAGTACCAAATTGTCTTGATTACTGTTGGTTTGTAGTAGAGCTTGAAGTTAGGGAGCATAATGCCCCCAGCTTTATTCATCCTTCTTGGGATTGCTTTGCCTATTCGGAGTCTTTTGAGGTTCCTTGGAATTTTAAAACTATTTGAACTAGTTCGTTGAGGAATGCTGTTGGTATTTTGATAGGGATTGCATTGAATCTGTAGATTGCTTTAGGCAGGATGGCCATTTTGACAATATTAATCCGTCCTATCCATGAGCATGGGATGTGTTTCCATTTACTGGTATCTTTAATTTCTCTCATGAGTGTCTTGCAGTTTTTTCAGAGTATATGTCTTTCACTTCTTGGTTAAGTTTATTCCTAGTTATTTTATTCTTTTTGATGCAATTGTGAATGGAATTGTTTTCCTGATTTCTCTCTCTGCTAGTTCATTGTTAGTGTATAGGAAAGCAACAGATTTCTGTGTATTAATTTTTTATCCTGCAACTTTACTGAATTCAGATATTAGCTCTAGTAGTTTTAGAGTGGATTCTTTATGTTTTTTATGTACAATATCATGTCATCTGCAAACAGGGATAGTTTAACTTCTTCGTTGCCAGTCAGTTTGCCTTGTATTTCTTTGTGTTGTCTGATTGCCATGGCTAGGACCTCCAGAACTATGTTGAATAAAAGTGGGGAGAGTGGGCATCCTTGTCTTATTCCCGATCTTAAAGGAAAAGCTTTCAGCTTCTCACTGTTAAGTACGATCTTGGCTGTGGGTTTGTCATATATGGCCTTTATTATGTTGAGGTACTTGCCCTCTATACCCATTTTGTTGAGAGTTTTTATCATGAATGGATGTTCAATTTTGTCAACTGCTTTTTCAGCATCTATGGAGATGATAATGTTTTTGTCTTTTTAGTTGATATGGTGGATGATGTTGATAGATTTTCGAATGTTGTACCATCCTTGCATCCCTGGAATAAATCCTACTTGATCATGATGGATGATCTTTTTGATGTACTTTTAACTCGGTTTGCTAATATTTTGTTGAGTATTTTTGCATCTGTGTTCATCAGAGGTATTGTCTGTAATTTTCTTTTTTTGTGATGTCTTTACTTGGTTTTGGTATTAGAGTGATAATCGCCTTGTAGAATGAGCTTGGGAGTATTCCCTTCTCTTCTACTTTTTGGAAAACTTTGAGAAGGATGGGTATTAGGTCTTCACAAAAAGTTTGATAAAATTCAGTGGTGAAGCCATCTGGTCCAGGAGTTTTGTTTTTGGGTAGTTTTTTGATTACCAATTCAATTTCATTGCTGGTAAGTGGTCTGTTCAGATTTTCTGTGTCTTTCTGGATCTGCCTTGGAAAGTTGTATTTTTCTGTAAAGTTGTCTATATCTTCTAGGTTATCCAGTTTGTTAGCATAAAATTTTTCATAGTATTCTCTCATAATTCTTTGTATTTCTGTGGTTTCCATAGTATTTTTTCCTTCCTCATTTCTGATTCTGTTTATGTGTGTGGACTCTTTTTTTTCTTGATATGTCTGGCTAGGGGGTTATCTATTTTGTTTATTTTCTCCATGAACCAGCTCCTGATTTCATTCATTCTTTCTATTGTTTTATTCTTCTTGATTTTATTTATTTATGCTCTGATTTTTATTATGTCCCTCCTTCTACAGACTTTGGGCCTCATGTTCTTCTTTTTCTAGTTTCATTAATTGTGAGATTAGACTTTTCATATGGGACTGTTGTTCTTTCCTGAGGTAAGCCTGTATTGCAATATACATTCCTCTTAGCATGGCCTTTGCTGCGTCCCACAGATTTTGCAGTGTTGAATTATTGTTGTCATTTGTCTCCATATGTTGCTTGATCTCTGATTTTATTTGGTCATTGATCTATTGATTGTTTAGGAATGTGTTATTAGGCCTCCATGTGTTTGTGGGCTTTTTTGTTTTCTTTGTGTAATTTCTTTCTAGTTTCATACCTTCGTGGTCTGAGAAGCTGGTTGGTACAATTTTAGTCTTTTTGAATTTACTGAGGCTCTTTCTGTGGCCTAGTATGTGATCTATTCTTGAAAATGTTCCATGTGCACTTGAGAAAAATGTGTATCCTGTTGCTTTTGGATGGAGTATTCTGTAGATGTCCGTTAGGTCCACCTGTTCTAATGTGTTGTTCAGTGCCTCTGTCTCCTTACTTATTTTCTGTCTGGTTGATCTGTCCTTTGGAGTGAGTGATGTGTTGAAGTCTCCTAAAATGAATGCATTGCATTCTGTTTCACACTTTTATTCTGTTAGTATTTGTTTCACATACGTAGGTGATCCTGTGTTGGGTGCATAGATGTTTATAATAGTTATATCCTCTTGTTGGACTGACCCGTTTATCATTATGTAATGTACTTCTTTGTCTCTTGTGACTTTCTTTGTTTTGAAGTCTATTTTGTCTGATAGACGTACTGCAACTCCTGCTTTTTTCTCCCTTTTAGTTGCATGAAATATCTTTTTCCATCCTTTTACTTTCAGTCTGTGTATGTCTTTGTGTTTGAAGTGAGTCTCTTGTAGGCCACATATAGATAGATGGGTCTTGTTTTTTTGTCTATTCAGTGACTCTTTGTCTTTTGATTGGTGCATTCAGACCATTTACATTTAGGGTGATTATCAATAGGTATGTACTTATTGCCATTGCAGGCTTTAGATTCATGGTTACCAAAAGTTGAAGGTTAACCTCCTTACTATCTCTAAGAGTCTAACTTAACTCACATAGTATGCTATTACAAATACAACCTAAAAATTTTTTTTCCTCCTTTTTCTTTTTCCTCCATTCTTTATATATTAGGTATCATATTCTGTACTCTTTGTCTATCCCTTGATTGACTTTTGGGGTAGTTGATTTGATCTTGTATCTACTTAGTAATTAATTGTTCGATTTTCTTTACTGTGGTTTTATTTCCCCTGGTGACAGCTATTAAACCTTAGGAACACTTCCATCTATAGCAGTCCCTCCAAAATACACTGTAGAGGTGGTTTGTGGGAGTTAAATTCTCTCAGCTTTTGCTCATCTGAAAATTATTTAATCCCTCCTTCAAATTAAATGATTATCTTGCCAGGTAGAGTATTCTTGGTTTGAGGCCCTTCTGTTTCATTGCATTAAATATATAATGCCTCTCCCTTCTGGCCTGTCAGGTTTCTGTTGAGAAATCTGATGATAGCCTGATGGGTTTTCCTTTGTATGTGATCTTTTTTCTTTCTCTAGCTGCTTTTAAAAAGTCTGTCCTTATCCTTGATATTTGCCATTTTAATTAGTATATGTCTTGGTGTTGTCCTTCCTGGTCCCTTGTGTTGGGAGATCTATGCCACCTCCATGGCCTGAGAGACTATTTCCTTCCCCAGATTGGGGAATTTTTCAGCAATTACCTCCTCAAAGACACTTCCTATCCCTTTTTCTCTTTCTTCTTCTTTTGGTACCCCATATAATGAGATTATTGTTGTTTGGATTAGTCACACAGTTCTCTCAATATTCTTTCGTTCCTAGAGGTCCTTTTTTCTCTGTGCCTCAGCTTCTTTGTATTACTCTTCTCTAATTTCTGTTCCATTTACTGTGTATTCTACTGCATATAATCTACTTTTAAATCCCTCCATTATATGTTTCATTTCAGATATGGAATTTCTTAATGATTGAATCTCTGTCCTTAATTTGTCCCTGAGTTCTTGAATATTTTTTGTACTCCTTGAGCATGTTTATGATTTTTATTTTGAACTCTCTTTCAGGAAGATTGGTGAGTTGACTCTCACTTGGCCCTTTTTCTGGTGTTTGTGAGATTTTGGTTTGAACCAGGTTCCTTTGACATTTCATATTTGTATGTGGTTTCCTCTGGTGCCCAGAAGCTCTAGTCTCTGGAGCTGCTCAGCTCCTGGAGTGATATCGGGGATTGCAGGGGAGCCACACTGGTGCCTGCAGGGTGGAAAGAGCTGTGTCCTGCTTCCCGGCTGCAGCACCTCTCTTCACTGTCAAAACCAGTTGGCCGAGCACACAAATGTAAGCCTCTGTGTTTTGCATTAGTAGCTGCCATAGGCGGGGCCTCCCTCTGGCTGGTCTGACGCCAGGGCAGGGACTGCCGGTTTGCAAGCCAGTGTCAGCAGGTCAGGAGGACTGCACAGGAGGCTGCGTATCACAGTGGAGTGCTTCAGAGCTGAGTCGCCAGCTAACGGGATGGAGCGTCTGAATCTCCTGAAAGTTCCCTACCTACTTGGCAGAGCGCGCCCAGACAACCTTTTCCACCTATCCCTTCTTCTGAGCAGGAAGCTCTGTGGACTCCCCCTCCCTTCCGCAGCCCTCTCACAGCTAGGAAGCCTATCAGACTGCCCGCCTTTCCTTTGTCCCAGAGCAGCCGGATGTGGATCCCTGTCCTCCACAAATGGCTGGATTCTCAGTCTCTCCTGGTATTCCGCCTGTCTTAGTTTTCCAACCCCACTAATCTCCAGAGCACCATGCAATGTAGGTTTGTGCTCCCAAAGCAGATTTCCAGGGCTGGGTGTTCAGTAGTCCTAGGCTTCCACCCCCTCCCTGCTCTGTTTCTCTCCCTTCCGCCAGTGAACGGGGGTGGGTGAAAGGCTTGGGTCCCGCTGGATCAAGGCTTTGGTACATTAGCCTGTTTCATGAGGTTTGCTCTGTTCTCCAGGTGTATGCAGTCTGGCTCATCCTTCTTTCCTATTGCTCTTTTACGATTAGTTGTATTAACTATGTTTTCATGTTATGTGTGGTTTTTGGAGTTCTCTGTCTCACCTCTCACGCCACCATCTTTAATTCCCAATTCCTTCTATGGTAATTTTCTTACAGAGGTTATGTTGATATAATCTTGTGTTATATTTTTCATTGTTAATCCTTATTTTTGAATAATAGACTAGAATCCTAGTCTTATATTTTCTTTATGGATACTTGTGAAACTGAGTGCTCAGAAGATAATTCGGGCACTTATATTAATCATAGATGAAAACCAGTACAATCTGACATTATGATGCAGTAAACCATCTGTGTTATGCCATTATGATTATTCTTAGATTGGATTAATAAAACTATTGACCCATTCATTTATTCAGCAAATTCTTATTGAACAATGACTACGTACCAGGTACTGTTGGAACATATACTGACTAGATCAAAAGGGTGAATTAAGTAGTGTTCTTGAATTACACATCTAAATTAATTCGCAATGCTCTTAGTGTACTCTAGGCAAATTGTGAAGTTGATGATAGCCTTTATCTGTCAACTAGCTCCTCCCATTTCAGAGATGGCCTTTCTTATACTGACCAGCTTATGTTACTCACTGAATTTCCACAGATTTTGACATCATCTTCCTCATTCTCTTCCTTCCTACTTATTGTATCTTATCTCTCAGTAGTAGACTCTCTAAGAAAGAAATCCACATACTTTAAAAAATGGAAAATGATGAGTTTTGGCAAGGATGTGGAGAAATTCGAACCCTTATATAGTGCTGGTAGGAGTGTAAAATGTTGCAGTTGCTATAGAAAACAGTTTTGCAGCTGCTCAGTAAGTTAAACATAGAATTACCGTATGTCCCAGCAGTTCTACTCCTACATGTGTACCCAAAAGAATTGAAATTATGTGTTCAAACAAAGGTTGTACAAGAATGTTTACAGCAGCACTATTCATAATAGTCAAAGAGTAGAAACTGCCTGAATGTCCATCAACTAATAATTGGATAAGTAAAATGTAGGATATCGATGTAATGCAATACTATTCACCTATAAAAAAATGAAGTACTGATGTGTCCTTATAACCTTGAAAACATACCAAGTGAAAGAAACCAGATACAAAAGGCCATATATTGTATGCTTCCATTTAGTTGAAATATCCAGAGTAGGCAAATTCATAGAGACAGAAAGTAGGTTAGTGGTTCCCAGGGTCTGAGGAGTGATTGCTTAATAGGCATAAGGTTTTCTTTCAAGGTAATGAAAAGGTTCTCAAGTTAAGAGTGTGAGGGTTGTTGCACAACATTGTGGTTGTACTAAGTGCTGCTGAGTTGTATGCTTTAAAATGATTAAAATGGTAAACTGTATGTTATGTATATTTTACCACAATTTTAAAAAAGAAAACCATAATAACGTTCTGAAGACAGAAACAAGAGAAAACCTCCAGAGCTTTTTAGACCCTCTTTCATAATGCTGTATTTCAACACCGCTCTCTACTAGTAATACCTTTCATGCTCTTAAAAGAATGTATACTTGAATGCCTTTAGATGGGTCTGCTATTGTTTGCCTCAGTACCGCCTCTCTATTATATCATTCTGGCAGATTTCTCATATTTCTGTAATTCTGGTGCCATTTGTCATTTGAGGTATAATCCGTGCCTTTAAGAAATAATTCTAATGATGAAAATTCCAGGTCATATTTTCCTGGAATGGATATGAACATTTATTGATCATCTGTTTCTAGGAATTGTGCTAATTTGTCGTACAAACCTTAAAATTTTATGAGGTATTTTTTCCCATTTAAAGGTGGAGAAGTTGAGACTCAGAGTGATTAACTTGCCCAGGAATGCAGAATAAGTGGCAGAGCTAGCATTCAAACCAAAATCTAACTCCAATGTTTTTTTTAATGAGGCCAGTTATTATATGTTATGTTAGAAATGTTATATTATAAATGTTATTTATAATGACATTATTACTGTCATTCTTGCTCATCCCATTGTGATCCTCATAGACACATATTTAAAAAATAGCATTTTCCTTGTGTTTACTTCATACTCTGACAGAGTTCCATATTATCTCTCCGAAGCATATGAAATTATGTCTAGACCTCACAGATTATGGCATTCATGGCATTTCCTATTCTGTCCCTAATGCATTGTTATAACCTAACAGGAAGTGCTTTTCCATTTCTGTCTTTGTTAACACTGGTTGCTTTATCTATAATGGCCTTCCCTGCCATCTTATCATTTCAGATCCTTTTCTTCAATCAGTTCCAACTCAAATAATATTTCTTTCATTCAGACATCACAGTTGTAACTCAGGAAAGAACCCCCATGCCTTTGCCATTCAATAGATTGAGTGACTGTAGTTTCCCAAAATTAGATTTGGAAAGGCTCAAAAACTCCAAAAAGACTTGAAGAAAAGCCAAATTGTAAGTCAGACAATACATGTTCTTAGATGGTTTCATGCCAGTGAGTACATTTCTCTTCTAAAATATGCTATAGAATTATTATTTTTTAAATTGGAGTATAGTTGATACATATCTTACATTGGTTTCAAGTATATAACACAGTGGCTTACCAGTTACCCACAATATTAAGTCCTCACCCCAACTAGTGCAGTTACTGTCTAGTAACATAGAAAGATGTTACAGAATCATTGGCTATATTCTCTAGAGAATTCTTTTAAAAGACAATTTTTGTTTTTCAGGTGTTGCTGTATACACCGGAATGGAAACTAAGATGGCATTAAATTACAAGAGCAAGTCCCAGAAACGGTCTGCAGTAGAAAAGTAAGAAAACTGTTTTCATTTATTTACATGTAGCTATGTCTGTGAGTATGTACATTATTCACATACATATAAAAACATACCAAGTCAACAAAAGATGATATCCTTGAGGATAGGGATGGTTTCTTGTGTCTTGTGCATGCATGAGGCATTTTGTACAATGTTTGACATACAGTAGATACTAAACTATGACTTTAAAACAAATATTACTGGGTAATAATGAAGTGTTGATCAGACTAACCCTCCTGCAGATAATTTTAATGTCTGGACAAAATATCTTTTTGAGACTATTTGAAAATATCTTTTTGAGACTATTTGTAGTGACCAAAAAACAGATGGAAATTGGTAGGTTCTACTCTCAAGAGACGGCAGCAGCAAGCAGAAAGATTTAAGAGTGTAGCTTTTTGCCTGAGGGTACTCCCCAATGCATGTGCTATATAGGGCATCAGAAAGCCTGAGCTTTACAGGGTTTAGGTTTCAGAGTACAAGGTTTAAAGCCAAAAGAGCAGTTAGAAGGGGGGATATCACATAAGGGAGGGAGTCACAGAAGGGAATGAACTCCAAAATCTGCACATAAATTATGCCCAGATCATTGGCTGATTTAGAACTATATATGTTCAGGGGATACCCCAGTGAACTTGGTTAAAAAGTGGTATCAGAAGGCTGAAAGAACTGAACAGAGAATTTTGCTGTTGATTGTTGCAGTGGACACAGTTTGGTGTTTGAGCCTACTCAAGTTAACTTACTAATAAAAAAAGAAAATCACTCTTCTGAGGATCATAAAAGAATACAGTCTCTACAGCCTATTATTTATAAAGTCCAATATCCAATCAAAAATAAGCAGACATGTGAAGAAAATGTAACTCGTAATCAGGAGAAAAAGTACCCAATAGAAACTATCTGTAATGATCTAGATCTTGCACTTAGCAGACAAGGACTTTAAACCAGATACTCTAAATATTTTCAGCGGCCTAAAGGAAGATGTGAATGAACACATGTGAAATCTTAGTGAAGAAATGGAAGTTATAGGATATTGTAAAAAAGAACTCAATAGAAATTCTTGAGTTGAAGAATATAATTAGTGAAATGTAAACATCCCTAGATGGATTCAACACTAGATTGAGGAAAGCAGAAATTATTACTGAACTTGAAAGAGCAGTAGAAATTATCAACCTAAAGATCAGAGAGAAAAAAGACTGAAGAAAAATTAGCTGTTTCAGGGCCATATGGGATAATAAGCTTTCTGGAATAAGTCTAATCAAGTCACCCAAAAAAGAGGGGAAAGCAAAAGGGTCGGAATAAAAATATTTGCAAAAATATAACTGTAGATTTATAAAATTTGAGGAAAAATGTTAATTTCAATCCAGCATACTAAAATTTGTTGATATGTATGCTGAAAATTACAAAATGCTGATGAAAGAAATGAATGATCTAATATAAAGCTTGCCTAGCAAAATTTTGCTTGCCCAGTGGAAAGAAGAGGATTCTAAGTCAGTTTTTGACTTGGGTGATTTTGATAAATGTACAGAATGATTTTGGGCTTTGGTCTTCATCATTTGAAAGGATATAATAATCTATTCCTCAAAGGATTTTTATAAAGATTAGACAAGTTAGTGGATGTGACAAAAGCATTATAAAATCTTAATGTTACATAAATGTTAGTTATGTTTACACTTAAAATTAGATAGGTCCTGAAAATGTAAAAAAATCTTAGAATAATTACTTATGGTAAAAATAACTGCCCCAAACTCATTTACTCTAACCAGTTTGAATACTTAATATAACTGTAGTAAATAGGCTTGTAATCTTATGTATTGGTTATTTTTTTGCTAGCAAATACATTGTATTAAATGGTCATTTCTTAAAAACAGACTATGTCCTTTAAATAGCTACCATATCTATTTTTACATCTTATTTAATAGTATTTCTAAGCAGATGACTATAGTAATACATAATTGTTATGTTTTGTATTCTTTTTCTCATTTCAGATCAATGAATACATTTTTGATAATTTATCTAATAATCCTTATTTCTGAAGCCATCATTAGTACTATCTTGAAATACACATGGCAAGCTGAAGAAAAATGGGATGAACCTTGGTATAACCAAAAAACAGAACATCAAAGAAATAGTAGTAAGGTATTTTAAGGTGTTCTTGACTTGATATAAAGGAGACATTATTCTTTGGCACAGTAATACTTTGTTAGTAACTTCTGGTAGGAGTGACCCCTGTGAGCTCCTAAAACCATTACAACTGAAGGATGTTAAAAGGACGTCGCAAATGAAGAGTAGCCAGCATGTTAGTACTGGTATGTTTTTGTATTTTAGGGAGCAATTAATTATATTCCCTATGGTATAACTTTAATAGTTAACAAAAGATCACAAAAATTTTAATTAATTATATTAACATTACACTTCAGTACTACAAATTCAATGTCTTATTCCATTTACTGTATGTTATAAATGAATTAAAGATTAAGTTGATTTATTTTCAATTCGGTTAGAATAATTCAAGGAGTCTTACTGTTAGTCTATTGATGGCATGAAGTAATACACAAATTACATCATATAATGTTTTAAACCAATTAAGTATAGAATACCAACGAATTAACAGGTCATTTGATAAATAATTGTTCTCCAGGTTTCACTTTAGATTAAAATACAAATATTGGAAGACAGATTTGAATCTCAGGATACCACAAAACATATAATCACAAGAACATATTTTTCATTTCATTCACAATGAGGTATTTTACCTTTCACAGAATGATGTTAAAATGTAGTACTGCTATGCCATTGAGGTAGACTATTCCTATATAATCTGTAATTAAGAGTTTTAATTTCTAGCAGTTCTACCCTGCCAATAACGTAATAATTTTTTAAAATTACAGTCAATTTTTACTTATCTGTGATTTTGAAAATGGGAGTTAGAATGGTAAGTATACTCCAGAGGCTGTAATTTTGCCAAAGGCAGTTTCGGTCATACCTGGCTTTTTGGTAGCTTCTGAAAAGTAACAAATTAAGTAATTTGAATTTAACTTTTTCTTCATTTATTTTGTTCAAGTTTCTGTGAGCAATAAAAAACAACCAAAGGAAAAGTGTTTAAAAAACAATCGAATAAATTAATTTTAATTCATAAGACTGTTTTGCTTCAGAGTATAGTTAGCAGTCTTTTTAGACATGGAACTTGCAGATAATTTTCTTCAATAATACTGAAGAAATTCTCATGTTTTCTCTTATCAAATAATCATTTTTTTCCCCCCTAGATTCTGACATTTATTTCAGACTTCCTTGCTTTTTTGGTACTCTACAATTTCATCATTCCAATTTCATTATATGTGACAGTTGAAATGCAGAAGTTTCTTGGATCGTTTTTCATTGGCTGGGATCTTGATATCTATCATGAAGAATCAGATGAGAAAGCTCAAGTTAATACTTCTGATCTGAATGAAGAGCTTGGACAGGTAAAAATCCTATTGTTTTTCTGATTTGTTATTTTTATTTTATTGTTTATGTCTGTTTTCTAATTTGTTATTTTATTGAAATAATACATGTACAAAGACCTAATACAAGAGAAAATATTATGAGGCTTATACCAAAAAATAGTACTACTTTTCCCCACACATAATTCTTGTTTAAGAATTTTAAAATCTTAAACCATTTCTTCCATTATTTATTATTATATTTCTGTATAATAGTCTTTCTTGATTTTTAATTTTAAACATTATTTACTATGGAATACAAAGCTATAAGTCTTAATTAATCCTACACACATGCCCAGATCATACCCACTTTGCCTCCCATAGCCCCCCAAGTATTGCTATATCACAATTTGGGATTTAATAATTCATTTGACATTATTATGATTATTATCTATTTTAATATTGCTCACTAATTGCTAGTTTTTATGTGTACCGTGTAACACTATAATTACATTTTCTTTCTTAATGTATTTTATTTTTCCTAGAGTTAATTGTTCTGTTTTTTTCATTTGCTTAATATCCATATAGCACAAACGAGTCTCTGACAAATATATGAAACATCTCTTTACATATTCAAACATATCAGGTAATCTAGGATTTCTTTTCTTTCTCTCTCTCTTTTTCTTTTTCTGGTGGCAGCCTTTTTGGAGCCTTTTATCTTTCTGCTTCAATTTGGACTTCTTTCTGGGCCTGCTTCTCAGCTATCACCCTGAACTTCCCTTTATCATTACCCTGGAAATTTCCTTTACCTCTCTCCAGTTTGGGATATCCTGTCTCCTGAATCCTGTGTCTTCCCACCTGTGGCTTAATCTCTCATTTTGGTGGAGCACATCTAATATTTCCTGAAAAATGATGCATGAGAGGAAAATATTTTGAGACTTTACATGTCTGAAAATATCTTTATTCCCTTTTTATTCTTGATTAATAATTTTGCTGGGTAATACAACCCAGGTTGAAAATTGTTTTTCCTTAAAATTTCAAAAATATTTCTACATTTATTTCTAGCTTTCAGTGTTGCTGTTAAGAAAACCAGCGCCATTTTGATTCCCATTTCCTCATGTGTGACCTGTTTTATCTCTGCAAATGTTTAGAATCTTCTTTTTATGCTACAATTATGAAATTTCATGATGATGTATCTTGGTGTGGATCTTTTCTTTCTTTCATTGGACTGTGAACTCTGTGAGCTCTTTCAGTCTGGAAACACTTATCTTTCAATCCTAGGAATTTTTCTTGTATTATTTCTTTGGTAGCATGTCTTTTTATATTTTGGGGCTTTTTTGAAATTTATTATTTGGATGTCAAACCCTTTATCTTGATTCTCTAATTCTCTTACTTTGACTTTCAATTTTCATTTACTTCTTTGTATTTATAATATGTTTTCTGGGAGAATTTGTTAACTTCATTTTTACCTAACTTGTTTTTTTTACATTTCTGTTGTAATATATTAATTTCTAATATTCCAGTGTATCTGAATTATCATCTTTTAATTGCATCTTTTTCCTGTTTCTAATCTATTCTTTTACTTCTCTGAGGATAGTAATAGCAGTTTATTTTAAATCTCCTGTTCCCTGCACTTACTCTCTTTGCTCTTAGTTCCTTTTTCAGTATAGTCAGTTCTGTTATAATGTGACATGTGGATTCCTAAAAATCACTGTGCTATGCAAAATTGCTTAGTAAAAACCACAGGGCTTTTGGGAAAGTTGGATTAGGTATACAATAAGAACTGTCAGTAACACATTTAAAATAGAAAGATAGAAACCTAATAAAAACAGCATTTGATAAAGTGTTAAGAAATACATAAATATTACAGTAAACATGGCACTTTATCTTAAAAAAGATCTGATGTTTACTTGTGGAAGTAGTCATCAGAATTATTGCAACTTCTGTGGCATATTGGAAGGAAGGTTATCTGAAAAGAGAAGGGAAGTCGTCACACCAGATAGGGATGACTGTGGCTCATCACACACATGATGACTTGGTAGTTGTTTGAAGTTGGTACATTTCATGTATTTTATGTGGCTTGGATGCAGTTTTCTGTATTCATCTAGTGTTTCTCACAGACAAAATTGTGTATAACCGAACGCAAAATCCACATTATGCTCAAATTGTTCCTTTATATATCAATAGCATTGTAATGATGTTTTCAAGTCAATGTTATAGCAGAACTGACCATAACTTGTTGTAGACTACATTTCGTATAAAGCTAATCTTTTGTTTTCTTTACAAGTTTAAAAGTTTTCCATAGTAAGGGCTGGCAGCCCAGCTGTTTTTTGGTGTATCCCCAAGTATCAGTATTGCTCTTTTCCTCAGTTTCCCAATAGAGAATTATTACAGTGTTAGTATTTCTGCTGCTTGTGATTGTTGGAAACATCTAGTAGAAGTCTCTCAGTTTTTAGTGTACTGCCTCACACCTATTTTCAACTTTCCAAAGAGTTTAGATTGTCCAGATCAACCTCCTTAGGGAATAAACCTTCCAGCTGTATAAGGGGCAGTCTCAAATTTAAAAGTTATAAAGGCATTTCAGGTGTCCAACTGCCCCTGATACTTCCATTTTCAACCTCATTCTGTCCTCTCACATTCAATCATAGCTGGTATACCTACTTACTGAAACTTTCTGGAAATGGTTTCTTCCATTGCTTAGGTTTCATATGCTGAGATCTAATAAGTCTCTCACCATTCACTTATCTCCTTTTGATCTTCCAAATCTGTCAACTAACCCTTGTAATGTTGTGTCATCTACTGTTATATTTGTTCATTTTTTTATTCCTTTACTCTTATCTTGGTGATGTTTCAAGAGGAACAGATAATTGCATTTGTTCAACCTGCCATTTTTTAACCAGAAATCAATCAATTTATTTTTAGTAGCATTTAGGAGGCATTGATAATTTATACCAAATATTAATTCATGTCACATTTCTTTAATTAGGTATCACATATTCAAAACCTAAAAACATAACCTGTTTTTACTGTTTCTCTGAACACATTTTTCCCATTTTTTCCTTTCCTTTGACCTCTTCTATCCCAGTTTCTCTTCCTCCTCTTCATGATAGAATACTGTTTTTCTGGAACCTCACCATGTGTATGCAATACTCATATCTGCTTTCTCTTTAAGAAACTTTAAGTGATAAGTGTCTTCAGTTTCTGATTAACTCAGCCTCTCTCTTTACTTTTAAGCCTGCCAGTATTTCACATGTTTATTGCCTCTATTCCTATTCTGTTTTTATATTAATTAAATCTATATTTCACACTCTTCTGTGTCCTTTCATTTCCTTACTATCCAAGAAATTACTCTTACGAAGATGTACAGTGACCTCTTTATCATCAAACTTAAAAGATGAAAGTTCTTGATGCTATATAGTTTTTTTTAAGTCAAAGTTAATTTATTTTATTCATCCCTACTACCTAATGTTAATTCTAAAGAATCCTCCATGACTGATAGGTCTGTTTCTATTCTGATCATGTTTTGAGTGTAATTTCTATTTGACTTCTGATGTATTTTATATCATATTTTTTCTATACCTCATTTCCATTATTCTTCCTGACCTAAAAGTTTTTTATTAACTTGTATAGGTAAGTGACATCTCTATATCCACTTTATAATTACAATTCAACATTTGCTATAGATAAGTCACATAGCAAAGATAAAGTGTTTTATCTCTTATTTCCAGTTTCACCATTTGCTAGCTCTATGACTGGGTAAGTTATTTAACCTTACTCTTCCTTAGTTTTCTCTTCTCTAAAATATACATAGTAATAGTGTCTGCCTCTTGGAATTTTTGAGAGGATTAAAAAGCTAGGACATTTGGCAGTGCTCGAAGTATAGTGCATGCTTTACAATTACTGGCTTTTATTATTATTATTTCACATGGTAGAATTATTACATCTAAGGTTGTATTTATCTTTACCGTTCCCAAGAATATGAACCTGAAGGTATAGTTTCTCACTTTTCTTTATTTCTTGGTCAAACAATTTTTTTCCACATTTGACACTACCTTTTTGTATATTGATCTTTTTATTCTTCAATCTTGTTGAACTCATTTATTATTTATTAACTTTAGTAGTTTTTTAATGATTCGTTAGATTTTCTACATACAAGGTTATATTATCTCCAAATGAAGATAGTTTTACCTCTTTTCCAATCTGAATACCTTTTATTCCTTTTTTTGGTGCCTGGTTATCCTGTCTAGAATCTTCTGTGCACCGTTGAATAAACATGGCAGCAGCAGACATTTTTGTTTATTCCTGAACTTAGTTTAGGGGGAAAGCATTCAGTCTTTCTCCATTAAGTATAATGCTAGTTATAGGTTTTTTGTAGATGCATTTTATCAGGTTGAGGAACTGTCTTCTTATCCCTATTTTTTATTGAGTATTTTTATCAGTAAAATGGGTTTAATCATATACTTTTTCTGCATCTATAGAGATAATCATTTTATTAATAAAATAATGGACAAGTACCATTTTTTTTTATTATGGTGGGTTTTCATTGATAATTTTTATACAAACAAATCTTGCATTCCAAGGATAGATCTCACATGTTTGTGGTATACAATCCTTTTTATATGTTTCTGGATTTGGTTTGTGTCTCTTTTCATAATGGATGTTCGTCTATAGTTACTTGTTTTCTTACAATACCTCCCTCCCTTTTTAAATGGCTTACTTCTCAAATCATCATTAAAATAATCAAATCCTCACCATAACCCTAGTTGTGTCAGTACTTGACCGTTTCATTCTTCTATTTGTGGACCTACTTGCAGTTAGGGTTAATTTTCCAGAATTAGTCTCAAAGAGTAATAAAATTGTTTGTCTGACTTTTTAAAATATTTTCTCTTCTAATTGTTTTTCTCTTTTACTGAGTTTGTTTCTTGCCTTCAGTTTCAGTTTCCTCTGCTTTAGAAACTTCTCACCTCTGACTTCTTGTGCTGCTGTCATTTTGTTTTCCTGTTCCCAGTTCTGTACCAGTTCTCCTCGGCCAGATACTCTTTCACATTCTAAATTATTAAGCATCCCTTCCATCCTTGCTGAAAGATCATTCTTGAGTCATACTACTTAAAAACCCCTTATTCGGGATATAGAAACGGAATACTTACACACATTATCAGTCAACTGTACAGATGCAATGTACCTAAAGATGCCACAAATTTCAAAGTGTATATACATCTGAAATATTTTGTGCTACCCTGCTTTGTTTTCATGGCATGTTCAATTATTCCAGTGTGCTTTGTATTGTAAGAATCTCAGCATCAGTGTATCAGTGTTAATAAGTAAACTTGACCTCAAGAGATAGAGGACAAGGTTTTTTTGTTCAACAAAGGACCGCGAACATGAAGGTTTATTTTGTTTTCTATCTCTAGGTGGAGTATGTGTTTACAGATAAAACTGGTACACTGACAGAAAATGAGATGCAGTTTCGGGAATGTTCAATTAATGGCATAAAATACCAAGAAATCAATGGTAGACTTGTATCTGAAGGACCAACACCAGACTCTTCAGAAGGAAACTTATCTTATCTTAATAGTTTATACCATCTTAACAACTTAGCCCATCTTACAACCAGTTCCTCTTTTAGAACGAGTCCTGAAAATGAAACTGAACTAGTAAGCAACTTTTAAATTAATAAATAGGTGTTTCATTTGAAACAGTTCTTTTTGTTAATTGATGGGTTGTAGGAAAAAAAGTTAGGTGTTAGTGGGGCAAGGAATATGTATTTGGCATGTATATCCTTTGATTCAACACTGAGAATTTGTAGACCATAACTTAGTTTAACTTGTTACATAATATGTTTCTGCTTTAGTTCTCTGGGTATTTAAATGGGACTAAGTTAAGGAAAGCCCTTAACTGGCTTTAAGTAAAGAAGACTTTGCTGAGAAATAGAGCTTAAATTTATTTAATGCTTTTTGAGACCTCACTTGTACAAAAGAGTTTTCACTTTTAATTGCAATTTGATTTTGCCTCCTATAAAAATAATATGATGAAAGGTCATAAGCAAATATGACATTTTGTTCTTTGGAGTTAGAAGCAACGAGCTGTTTCTCAGGCAGTTCAAAATTGTAGCACTCTTCTAGATCTGAGATTACCAAACTATTAACTGTACTTGGCATTTTTAGAACTGTTTCTAGTTTCCTAAATGTTCTTTGGGGAATAGTATTTTTGTTGACCATTAATTATGTTTCTGCAGATTAAAGAACACGATCTCTTCTTTAAAGCAGTCAGTCTCTGTCACACTGTACAGATTAGCAATGTACAAACTGATGGCATCGGTGAGGGTCCCTGGCAATCCAACCTTGCCCCCTCCCAGTTGGAGTACTATGCATCTTCACCAGATGAAAAGGCTCTAGTGGAAGCTGCTGCAAGGTAGTTTTAGGCTAATTTCCAAATCTTCAGAAAAACACTTTTCTTTTAAATAAAAATATGAAAATACTACAAAATTATGGTGAATTGTCAGACAAAATTCACAAACACATAAAGGTAGAAGTGTACTTTATGTTTTAAATAAGAATTTGAAAATGTAAATTTTGTTGTCAAGCTTGCATTGAGTCATATTTTAAGAGCTCTCTTTAAAAATCCTGTTACTATGAAATATAAATAATATAACTTATAAGAAATACTTGTGTATGTATTGTTTTGGACCTGCCCTGATCCTTCAAGTTCTTAAAAATAATGCTATATTCAAAGGAAATATTTTTAAATACATCAAATTAAGTTATAACATATTGTGAAATATGAAATATCATCCCTTAAATTTACATTTCTTTCTCCTTTTAATCCCTAGAATTGGCATTGTATTTATTGGCAGTTCTGAAGAAACTATGGAAGTTAAAATACTTGGAAAACTGGAACGGTATTTTTTTTCTGTATTTAAAATTTTCTATATATTAAGTATTTAGTATAGAACAGGAATTGATAAACTATGGCCTACAGGTATAAATGGCTTACAGCAAACTACATTACAATTTTAAAGGGTTATTTTTTAAAAAAGAAGAAAAGTATGCAACAGAGATCATATATGGCCTACAAAGCCTAAAATATTTATTGTCTGGCCCATTACAGAAATAGTTCTTTGACTCCTGTTCTAGAATGATGTCAAAATTACATTGTACCTCATCACAGTAATAACAATATTCTGCTCTGAATCGTTCCACTGTATTTTGGTTTAGTGGTTCTTGAATTTACTTATGTGTTTATTTTTATACAGTCCTGAGGGTAATGAGTTTTATAAATTTCTACTCATTAAATAAAGAAAAGCTTACATTTCCTATAATTTTATCTTTCATACTTTAAGAAAGCTCTTATTTCCAATGTTTTCCATTTTATAAATTAGTCTATTGCTATTCATACCTTTCATGGTTTTATCAGTTCTGGTCATATCTCAATTCCAGGTTGTGCTTTTCCAAACTAAAGAGAGCTTATTCTTTGACTCCTTTCACATGGGAGCTGATCTAGCTTATTTCTTCAACTTATAAACCATTATTCCACTCAGTATTTTTCTTTGAGATGTACAAAGCATTCCATATGTACATTTCAATATAAATTCATCTTTAAGACTTTTCCAGCCACACCTGAACCACCCATAAAAATTGTTTTACAGCTTCCTGTGGAAGCATTTGTTCCCCCACCTGCACATACATACACTATTCCAGGTTCAGAATCACTGCTTTCATGACCTTGTGTTACTAATGTGAATGTATTTCTCAGGTGTGTTTGGGCAGAAAAAAGTTAGAGTCAATCACCTTTTTTAGCGAGGAAAAACATGGATCTGGATTTGAATCATTGCTCTGCCATTCAAAGACTTACTTGACTTTAGGCAAGTTATTTAATCTTGTCTCAGTTTAATAGTCCTCAAATGTACAATGAGTAAGACCTACTTCCTTTGGTTCTCATGGGTATTAGATAACATAAGGTATGTAAAGTACATGGCATTTGGTAAGTATTCAATAAATGTCAATTCCTTCTATTTCTATCTTGTGTTATTAATGACTCATAACCCATCATCTTGAAAATGTACTTAAGAATAATTTTTTTTCCACACTAACCATTTTATCTTTCATAGCGTTCTTTCCAAATATTCACTTACCATTATTCAAGTACTAAAGTTTTTGTCTTTCTTATTTTCTCTCTTCCTTAGGTACAAACTGCTTCATGTTCTTGAATTTGATTCAGATCGTAGGAGAATGAGTGTAATTGTTCAGGCACCTTCAGGTAACCAATCTAAACTTTCGTGAATTTTTATTTATCTAATATTAAGAGCTTGATAACTCATTTTTCTTTTTAGGTGAGAAGTTTTTGTTTGTTAAAGGAGCTGAATCATCAATTCTTCCAAAATGTATAGGTGGAGAAATAGAGAAAACCAGAGTTCATGTAGATGAATTTGCTTTGGTGAGTGTAAATTTCAGTGATGCATCTGTACTTTTTCTATACACACACACACAGACACACACACGTGAAAGATTTCGGGCCTTATTTTTCCATTAATAATCCATCAAAAAATACAGAAATCGAGCAGTTCTGTTACATTGTATGTTGGCTCCACACTCTCTAGTTATAAATTGACATTGAACTTGGTAATATAAAAGTCTTCTCTTTGAACCTATTACAGACAGGGCATTCTGGCTATAACGACCATTCAAATTCCTATTTTTAAAAGGGAGTTTACTAAAAGAATATAGGGTAATCCCAAGGATGTGAAGAAACTGGAACTCTCACACATTGCTGGTGGGAATAAAAATAATACAACCACTTTAGAAAATCATTCAGTAGTTCCTCATACAATACAGAGTAATACAGGCTTACTGTTTGACCTGGCAGTTCCACCCTCAGGTATAAACCCAAGAGAATTGAAAACCTATGTCCACACAACTTGTACAAAAATGTTCTTAGCAGCATTATCCCTAATAGCCAGAAAATGGAAACACCCAGAAGTTCATCAACTGATGAATGGATTAAACAGTGTGTCGTATCCATATAATAGATTGTTATTTAGCCATTAAAATAAATGAAATTCTTATATGGTACATGAATGAACCTTAAAAGATTATGCCTAGTGAAAGAAGCTAGTCACAAAAGGTCACATATTCCACTTATCTGAAATATCCAGAATAAGCAGATTCATAGAAATGGAAAGCAAATTAGTGGTTGCCAGGGTCTATAGGAAGGAGGGAAAGGAAATGACTGCTAATGGATATGGGATTCCTTTTGGGGGTGATGAAATTATTCTGGAATTATGTAGTAAAGATTGCACAACTCTGAATGCACCAAAAACCAATGAATTGTACTCTTTAAAGGCATGAATTTTATGTTAATATAAATTATGTCTCAATAAAAGAATGTAGGAGGATCTTAGAAAAGCAAAGTGCTACAATTCATGTGAACAGGAAATTTATTAAGCAGCTCTCTCTCAGTCTTTGGACCTCATTCTCTCTCATTTCTGTATTTTTGTAAATGTATACTCCATACTTACCTCCACTCACCTGCCTCCTTTACTTAGAGTTTCTTTTCTCCCATTACTTTTTCCTATTTGTTTATGACCATTTGATCTACCACACTGTAACATCCATGAGAACAAAGACATTGTTTACCTTACTATCATTTTAATATCAGAACAATTCTGGCACATAGTTGGCACTTGATAAATATTTGTTGTAGAATGAATGAATTAATTTGATATGTTAATAACTCTCATGGTCCCTTAACAGTTTTAATGAGAAAGTTATTTACAAGTGACAATCATTTGTAGATCAAGGAATTTCATTTAGAAATCTGCTAAATAGTGTCATTTGGTATTTTAAAATATACCCTTTGCAAGTTCTTCAATTAGAACATTTATTTTGGGTTTTTCTGAGGAAAATGTATAGTGAAAAAATAAACTTTTATAAGCTTTAGACTTAGATAACCAACTTTGAAATGTTAATACCAAAGGAAAATTTGAACCCCATAGAATCACATATCAAGTATATGTTCCTAGTTTTTATGTAATTCCAATTCACCAGCAGAGATATGATGTAATCTAAAATCATCCCTTCAGTGGCTCTTTAAAGTATTATTTGTTTGATAATGGTCACCTTACAGACTTCTTTATTTGAAATATGAATTTGTCATACTATGATTTACAGTTCCTTTTCCTTAAAAAAAAAATTATTACAAAGTATAGCTAACCCTAACTTTCTGGTTTTCCAGGAAGAACAATTTTATAACCACAGTAAAATAGTCTTTATGATCCTATCTAGATTTTAAAATTCAGTGACTTTTACTTTTTTAAGAATTCATCAGAAATTCAGAGTCTTTATGATCCTATCTAGGTTCTACGATTCAATGACTTTTATTATTTTAAGCAAATTTTAAAGAAATCATCAGAAATTCAAAGAGCAATGAAAATATGTGTCCCATAACTCAGATCCCTAGGTCTTTGTGACACTTCATTTATTTTCTATCACTAAATGATAGTACTTTTTAAATTATTTGTAATTAATTTTTGGTAAGGGATTCTCAGTTAATTTCCGTGACTTCTTGATTCGCCATGAACTGTTTGTGTTAAATTTTTGTCTTTTATTTTTCTGTTTTAGAAAGGGCTAAGAACTCTGTGTATTGCCTATAGACAATTAACATCTAAAGACTATGAGGAAATAGATAAACGCTTATTTGAAGCTAGGACTGCCTTGCAGCAACGGGAAGAGAAATTGGCAGATGTCTTCCAGTTCATAGAGAAAGACCTAATGTTACTTGGAGCTACAGCAGTAGAGGACAGGTAGGTATCAGATAAATAAGCAACGTGATTTTTCTCTTGTAAGAATTTTCTAGGCTAGTATTTCTTAATTTATGGCAAAAATTCCACTTACTAACATCCTGTAATAATACATTTAAGACCAAAATAGAATTAAAGCCTTAATTTTTTGTTCTACCAAGATACCTGAAATAGGTGAAAGAATTCAGCTATATGTAGTTTTGCTTATAGGCTTGAATTTTTTAAATACTCCTCAGTGTGCCATACAAAGACTTTAAGCACTTGCTTAATTTTTTAGTCTCAACTTCCCACCACTGCCTGTTGCAACAGTACCAAACTATCTGTAGTTCTCTGAATAACAACTATAGTTAAAACTTTTATTTTGTGCCTTTTTTCCTTGGCAAAGCATGCCTTCTGTCTGGGTCATTCTCTTGTCCATTTGTGAATATCTATTCATAAAGTATAGCTTTATGAATTCATAAAGTATAGCATATTACCCCCATTCCAGTAAGTCCTTTCCTGACTCCTAACAGGTTTAAAATTCTCTTTGTGAAGTCTGCGTGTTTTCTAGTTAGTTCTTTGTTATCCTTGTTGTAGTATATTATAATTATTTGTTTGGAGACTTTATTTTCTGTTAGCTGTGAATTCCTAAGGTCCACTCACTCACTCTTTGTTCCCCAGCATTTATCTCAATGTGTATTTCAGTTTCTCAAATAAATTGAATTCTAATTAATCCTTTTATGTTTTCTTCTGCCACTAGATCTAAGGCTGTTTAGATTTTTTTTAATGTGGGTTGTCTTTACTTCTCAGTTGTCCTCATGAGATTTCTGAGGATCACCCGAGGTTATGCAGTCCCTTATTATTCACAGTCTGATTTTTGACCTATTGTATGAAAGACTTACTTATCAAAAAAAAAAGAAAAATCTAATTTGAAATTTAAGTCCTTATAATAAAATAGGAGTTTAGGAAGACCATATTCTTAATTTGGTTCTGTAAAAATCAACTTTGAAGATACACTCTTGAAATATGAAGCTGTAGTTTTATGTTAACCAGATGATCACTAATTTGATTATTCCTGTTTCTTCCCTAATGGGAAAAAAATCTGAAGTTGTATTACTACACTGTAACATTCCTATATCAAGGAGTCCAGATTTTACCTTACTTGTATTATGTGGTTTATACTTAAAATATTTTGTCAAAAGAATATTCTCTACTACTAATTTTGTTTCTTTTATTTTCAGACTACAAGATAAAGTTCGAGAAACTATTGAAGCATTGAGGATGGCTGGTATCAAAATATGGGTTCTTACTGGAGATAAACGTGAAACAGCTGTTAGTGTGAGTTTATCATGTGGACATTTTCACAGAACCATGAATATCCTTGAACTTACAAACCAGAAATCAGACAGTGAATGCGCTGAGCAATTGAGGCAGCTTGCCAGAAGGTAAGAATATACTTATCTGGATCATGGAGTTCAAGGTCAGCAAACTGTGCCCCATGTGCCAAATAGAGCTCACTGCCTGTTTCCTATAGGCCATGATGTCAAAATAATTTTTTCATTTTTTGATAGGTAAAAGGAATCCAAAAAGACTATTTCGTAATACAAAAATTATATGAAATTCAAATTTTGGATTCTGTAAATAAAGTTTTATTGGAACACAGCCACATTCATTCATTTAAATATCAGTAAAGGCTTTTGCATTACAGTACGGTTGAGTAATTGCAACACAGACCTTATGAAGCACTTCTGTCATTTTTCACCGCTGCTTGATGCATACAACACTAATCACAGTAACAGCTATAACTTGGTAGTGCTATATGTGTGTGTGTGTGTGTGTGTGTGTATAGTCATGACATTTTACCATATTTTTCAGTATTTGCCTATCACGTCCAAACAAGAAAAGAAAATGGAATTTTAATATCACACTTTAAAAGAAGAATGGAGTGTTATTTTATTACCAACTTAGATGGCAAAGCACTGTTTATTATTCAGTGACTCTGACATACTACCTGTTTGAAAAGATATATTCAAAATGAAATACAAAATCTCATTACAAATCATTCTATTATATTAAAATATAAAATGTCTTTACAGATCAGCATTGAAAGATAGACATTTGCAATTGATTTTGATGATAAAGAACATTAACTTCGAACCCTAATTAGGCAAATGTTATTTCCCACCCCCCCAAAAAATGTCTATTCTTATCATTAGTTTTATTCTCAATCAGTTTTATTTTTTAAATTGCATACAATTATTATTACATTTTTACTTAATAAAGATTTTGTCAAAATTTGTTTCCTCTTTTGTAATATAGGTGCCTACATTATATACTCAGTTTAGCCTCTTAGCCCACAAAACCTAAAATTGAAGTATTTACTTCTGACCCTTTACAGAAAACATTTGCTAATCCCTAAACTAGTTCCTATGACCAATATGGAAAATTAATCTGCATTTTACTATTCAAAGATAATTTCACAGTATTTATAATCTAAATCCATAACTTTATTTAGGAGCTCCCATTTTAAATAAATTAAGGAGTACTTCTTTGTAAGCATGAGGGTTGCTTATCTGTAGGCATATTAGGTATCCTATAGGAAATTATTATTTGCAGTCTTGTAATGCTAATGCAGAAAAAACAAATGCAAAAAGGCAGTATCAGAGCTGTCAGTGTACATTGAGTACTTTATATTTATTATGCAGGCACTGATGTGATAATAAACTCTGGATTTCATCAAAGAAAAAAAATTATTTAAGGGATGTTTTAAAAAAGTACAACTCTCAGAAGGTTCTTTGCTTGAGTTCAAAAAGGTGATTGATCATGTTTATTGCAGCACTATTTACAGTAGCCAAGAAATGGAAGCAACCTAAGTGTCCATCAGTAGATGAATGGATAAAGATGTACATATACACAATGGAATATTATTCAGCCATAAGGAGAAAACAAATCCAGACATTTGCAGCAACATGGATGGAGCTAGAGGGTATTATGCTCAGTGAAATAAGCCAGGTGAAAAAAAAAGTATCAAATGATTTCACTCATTTGTGGAGTATAAGAACAAAGAAAAAAACTGAAGGAACAAAACAGCAGCAGACTCACAGAACCCAAGAATGGACTAATAGTTACCAAAGGGAAAGGGACGGACTGGAGAGGATGGGTGGGAAGGGAGGGAGGGACAAGGGGAAAAAAGGGGCATTACGATTAGCACACATAATGTGGGGGGGGGGGCACAGGGAGGGATGTAAAACTCAGAGAAGACAAGGAGTGATTCTATAGCATCTCACTATGCTGATGGACAGTGACTGTAATGGGGTATGTGGTTGGGGACTTGATGAAGTGGGGAGTTTAGTAGCCGTAATGTGGCACATGTAATTATAGATTAATGATACCAAAAAAAAAGTGATTGATCTAGGAAATCATAGAACTGTTTGGGAGCAGAGCTAACACTAACACCATTGTAGTACTATTATGTTAAGGAGAACTCCCTAAAACCTGGAAATTAATTGCTTAGAATTATTTACTTTATTTATTTTTATTTTTTATCAAATGTACATCACAGAGGTTCAACAGTTCCCACCCTCCCACCCCGCCCTTGCCCCCTCCTCTCCGCCTTGGTAACCACTAGTAACCTCTCAGTGTCTGTGAGTCTAACTCTATTTTGTTCCTTCTGTTTTGCTTTGTTTTTATAGTCCACAAATAAGTGAAATCATGGTATTTGTCTTTCTCCACCTGGCTTATTACCCTGAGCATAATATCCATGTGGCAAATGGTAGGATTTATTTGCTTTTTATGGCTGAATAATATTCCACTGTGTATATGTACCACATCGTCTTTATCTGTTTATCTATCGATGGACACTTAGGTTGCTTCCATATCTTGGTTATTGCAAACAGTGCAGCAGGAAACATTAGGGGTGCATATGTCTTTGATTCAGGGATCTTGTTTTCTTTGGGTAAATTCTAAGGAGTGGAATTACTGAGTCAAGGGGTATTTCTATTTTTAGTTTTTTGAGGAACCTCCACACTGCTTTCCACAGCACTTGCACCAATTTGCAGTCCCACCAACTTTTCTTAATGAAGAAAATTAAAAAATACATTTTTTAAAAGTTGTAAAGTGAATTGTTTACCACATATTAGTTACAGCACAACACAAGGGTAATTAGGCATACTATGAAAGACTTCATTTTGACTTACAAAAGATTTTTCTTAATATTACAAGACTAAAATCTATAAAAATATGTTTAGTTTTTATAGTTTGCTGCTCATTCAATAGACTTCTCACTTTTCATTTAAAAAATGAGGGTACAGCCACTATGGAAAACAGTATGGAGGTTCCTCAAAAAATTAAATATAAAACTACCATATGATCCAGCAATCCCACTTCTGCTGTCTATCCACAGGAAATGAAATCACTATCTGGAAGAGATACCTGCATGCCCATGTTCACTGCAGCAGCATTCACCATAGCCAAGAATGAAAACAATCTAGTTGTCTATTGATGGATGAATGGATAAAGAAAATTCTATGTGTATATTATACACAAAGAAATATTATTTAGCCTTTAAAAGGGACAAATTTTTTTGTGACCATATGGATGGGCCTTCAGAGAAAGACAAAGACTTACATGTGAAATTTTAAAAAGCCGAACCCAGAAATAGAGTTAAAATGGTGGTTGCCAGAGGCTGGGGTGTGGAGGAAATGGGGAGATGATGGTCAAAGAGTACAGACTTACAGCTTATATATAAGATGAATAAGATCTGGGAATCATATACAGCATGGTGACTATATATTTGGAAGTTGTTAAGAGAGTCTATCTTAAATGTTAACACTGTACACACAAAAAAATGGTGATTGCATGAAAGGATTGAGTTGTTATCTAAGCTAATTGTGATAGTCACTATGTAATACAGAGGTACGTCAAATCATCATGTTGCACACCTAAACTTATATATTGAAATCTCAATATCTCAGTAAAGCTGCAAAAAAATAAAATGGGGGGATATTTCTTAGTAGCATTCTGCTGTACTGTGAACCCAGTGGCGAACTGAGAATTTTCCTTGTGACAGGTTAGCACAGTGCTGCTTTGAGTGATGGCCTTCAACAACATACAGGAGCTTGCACCAGAATGCTAATGTATGCCCTGCTTCTTTCTTTGAGAGTCTTACTACTGAAGAGGGAGAGGGAAGAAGCAGTTGAACAAAATAGTGTGCTCAGTAATGTAGTTGATTTACATACTGAGGCAAACTGCTGCTTTTCCTGGCAACAGATAGTTTGCCTGGCTGCCAGTAATCAGACTGTGCTTTGAGTACTCTTACAGCATAAGCCCACAAGGGAGGTGATACCTATGTTCCACCATATTAATATTTGTCATTAGAGTCCAAAATAGGAGTTATTATCAAGAGACAGCCATGGCCATCATTCCTTTCCTTCCTACTTTCACTTAAGTATGAGGTTTCCTGAACTTCCTGAGCATTCTTGATTTCACTTAATTTTTTAAAATTAGGATTCACTAGATGTATAATTAGTATTTATTTTTTAAGACCTTTCTACTCACAATTTAGGAAAATATCCTCAGATTATGTGTTATAATCCACATTTTAAAACATCTAGTTACTATATGTTTATATCAATTCTTTGTAAAATTGAATATAGTGTTTTACTCATCGTATCAGTCAGTCTCAGTTCTGCTTAATCTTAACTTCTCAGGTAATACTGTTCAGTTTGTTCCCCGACATACCAGTTTTGCCAACAGACAAGTCTATGGGTGAATGGTCCATCTTGCAGTAAGAATCTTCTGTTAACTAAATGAGTATGAATAATATGGCTTCAAAGTACCTTACAGAAAATACAATTATTTTCTCTTTCAGAATTACAGAGGACCATGTGATTCAGCATGGGCTAGTGGTTGATGGGACCAGCCTATCTCTTGCACTCAGGGAGCATGAAAAACTATTTATGGAAGTTTGCAGAAATTGTTCAGCTGTATTGTGCTGTCGTATGGCACCACTGCAGAAAGCAAAAGTATGTTTGTGTGATATAAAGTTCCATAAAGATATCTAGATCCAAAAGTATTTCTTAAGGTTAATGCCTTATCTAGTTCCATTTGATGGTGTGCAGTATAGGAATCTTACTAGGCATCAGTCACTTCTCATATTACTAATTTTGACCATGTACATTAAACCTTTGGAGTTTTTAGAATGAATTATTAAAGTTCCAACTATTCATAATGACCTAGAAAGTCTGAGGTAGGTAGCAGTTTGCGATTTTCCTGAGACACAAATTTGAACTGTGGTAACTAAAGTTTCACAAGGCAGTTAACTAGTGAGGGAGCCTATAAAATTTAAATTCATCCTCTGATCTCTGCTCATTCTTATATTCTCATGAAGTGACAATTCTGTTAAGAATGGCTGGCAAGTGATACATGGAACTTTAGTAAAAAGTTGAAAAGCCAATTAACTTGATATGAAAATACATATAGGAAATATTTGAATTTCCACTCTGATTTAAGTGAAAGCTGACACAAGTAGTTTTTATAATTCCAGATTTGTAATTTGAGCTCATAGACTGTATCCTTCACAAATATCCTTTGAAATGCACATCTAAACATTGATTATTTCTCATATAGGTCAAAAATATTAGGCATCCAATTTTTTTGGCTTCATGGAATTTTTTTACAATTCCTATATTTAACTCATGTACCCCAGTTTGTGAAGACTAAAAGTGGAGAACAGAGTTAATGCCTAGATTCTTTATAAATATACATACAATAATTCCAAAGAAACCTTCTTTTGATTTTATTGAATTTAATTTTGATTGTATTTTTAATTTCTTAAATTTTATTAAAAGTAATCTTTCCTCTATATCAAATGAAAAGAATGATTTCTTGAAAAGAAAAAATTTTGCCTGACAAAGTTCAAATACCTATAATTATTTTTTTACACAATTATTATTAAGCTTTTTCAAACTTAAGCTATATTTAAAAGATTCTTGTTTCCCATCATAAAATTTAAAGATAAACACAGTTTTGCTATGTCATTTTTGAAGGACATTCCTAACATCTTAATGGAAACATCCCTCAAAAAATGAACCCCTGTACATATTATTGTCTAATATAAAATGATTATTTTTCATTAGTCTGCTTTTCTTACAACAAAGTCATTTCAGGTAAGTAACTTTATATAAATAGAGGAAAATTGAATTTTTACCACAAATAACTAATTAGTTGTCTGTCTTTCAGGTAATAAGACTGATAAAAATCTCACCAGAGAAACCTATAACATTGGCTGTTGGTGATGGTGCTAATGATGTAAGCATGATACAAGAAGCACATGTTGGCATAGGTGATTAATTTTTTTCCTGAACTTTTAAAGTTAGTATAATTACTTGGTGATTTTGAATTTTCCTTTTGTAGACTAAAGTGCAATATCAAATATATGAATGAAAACTAAATGCAACATGGTAATACGTCACAGTGTGTCCCCATCAGAAGAAGCCTGCTAGAATTATGCCCAATATTTAGGATATTTTAATTCTAAATTTTCAATAGAATAATACCACATTAGTGAATCTTTGCAGTAACTATTTTTACATGCCAGTTTGAACTGTCATAAATTATTTTACAATTTTTAAACTAAATTTATGATTTACATAATTGCTCTCATAGTTTTATATTCTTGTTTTAGAATGTTGTTATTATGTACTCCATTTGTCCATACAAAGATTGATTCTCCAACCCATTTCAAAGACAATTTTAGAGACAGGAAATTACACCAAATTATTTTATATATATATATATATATATATATACATACACACACACACACCCATACATATATATATATAATTTCAAATAGTTTTATGATTTAATAAACTTTATTCGAACTTCTTTTGTTTTTTCCTCAAATTTTTATTGTATTCAGAATATTGATATCATTTTATTATTTTTAAATTATCAATCATTTCCTTCATAAGCCACATTCTAAACTTTCTTCCTCCATTGTTTTATTTATTAATTTTATTATATAATGATTTATTATTAGACAAAGGCAAAAAATAAAAATATGTGTTCTTTATTGAGGGATAAAATTTTAGAGTTGGAAAAGAAGCTAGTCCCTGTTGTGGAGTCGCCTCTATAGATGTCCTGTGACAGATTTCCTGCATATCTCTCAAATCAATTCCTTCCTCTTTTGGATAATTAACTCTTCATTTTGAAAACTTAATATTCTTTCTAGTTCGTATACCATTGTTTCCCTAAAATCTCCATAACAATTTGATAATTTCCTATGCCATATGTAAAAAGCTACATCATTTATAACGGTTTCATTCTAGTACGGAAACAAACTGCCAGGGAATAGATTTAAACATCTGGAAATTTAGTATTAACAAAGGAAATGTTTCAAATAAGTAGGAAAACAAATAATTTGGTAAAAGAAACTGATATAACTGGTTAGTTAGTTGGAAAAAAAAAAGAGAAGTTGGAGCCCTTTCCATTGTTTACAGCAAAAAAAAAACACTTCCAGGTGGATTAAGGATCTAAGTAATATTTAAAGACCATAAAAAGTAATAGAAGAAAAATTGATAAATAGGCCCATGATTAGATGTATAAAAGGATATTTTAAGTACAGAATCAAAGCAAAAATTTATGAAAGAAAAGATTAATATGTGTGGCAGAAGTAAATACTCCCCTAAAACAAATTTTAAAGATAAACTATTAAAGAATGTTTGCAAAATAGATGACAAAGTCTTAATATTCCTAACATGGGAAGTCTTAACAAATTAAGGAGAATAAGAAAAACACTGTAGTAGAAGTATGTGGAAGGGTATGACCTATCAATTGTCAAAAAAGGAATAATCTAGAATGAATACTAAATGCATGAAAAAGTGTTTAGTTTCATTAAAAATTAAGACAAATTAAAGTTGCTTCTCAGGCAAAAATTACAAAGATTGCTAAAACCTAGAATTGGCAAAGGTATAGAATCAACACATGCTCTTATACAATGTTAGTGGGTAGTGTAAAATGGTACATCTTGCATTATTATGTATAACAAAATTTTAAATGTGTATTTTTGACTTAGCAGTTATGCACCCAGGAATTTCTTTAAGAAAATAAATGAATATGCTGACAAAGATACACATTATCAGCTGTGTCCATAATGTATTAAGTGACAAAAGCAGATTAGAAGACAAGTAATCCCATTTTGTATACTTGTTTGCATATATATTAAATACACATACATGCAAAATATACAGAAGGAAATATTCTAAAAGGATATAGACCAGAAATAATGGTTTTCTCTAGGTGTTATGACTATAGGTGATTATCTTTATCTGTACAATTTGAAACATTTTGATCCTTTTATAACAAAAATTAAAGTTTTTAATTTTGAAAAATAATTTCTTAAATCTACCTCCAGATTGAAAACAAACTTATAAGTAAGTCTTTGAAACCTAAAGGGTTATTGTTAGCCTAAAAAAATTACACTCATTTATTGATGAACTTTTTGTCCCCTTTATTACAGGAATCATGGGTAAAGAAGGAAGACAGGCTGCAAGAAACAGTGACTATGCAATAGCTAGATTTAAATTCCTCTCCAAGTTGCTTTTTGTTCATGGTCATTTTTATTATATTAGAATAGCTACCCTTGTACAGTATTTTTTTTATAAGGTGAGTTTTTGGAGATATTTTATAATCAATTACTTGCATAATAATTTGAGGTCTTAATTTAAGGAATGCTATTACCATACAAACTATTCTTTCATATATTTATTTATTTTTTAGGACAGCAAGTGAGAAGCTTTTATTTAGAGATAAAGTGAGAAAACAAAGCTCCTGGCTCACACCAGGACGGGACAAGAGAGTCCCCATACAAACTATTCTTAAAAATTGTTTCTACAAGTAAAAATAACAGTTTATGGACTATACTTTGATTATTTTGTGATAAATCTAGTGTGTACAAACAGATAACAAATGAATGGTTGCCTGAGGCCAAGAGTGCTGCAAGTGATAGAATTGGCCGGAAAGGGATAAATAAAAGAGAACTTAGCATGATAAGCACTTCAGATGATAAATTGTCTACTTTGTCTACTTTGTGGTAGTGATTACACAGATACATAAATTTGTCAGACACATGAAAATTTACACTTAAAAGTGATATATTTTATTCTTTGCAAATTAGAGCACAATTTGATTCCTTTAATGTTACTTTATCCTGTACCTATAATAAGCTTTAATTTAACATTATGATGGCTTTTAAGCAGATGTTCTTAATCTTTTTTTGTGTGCCATAAATAACCATTTGGTAGTCTATTAAGATGTATAAACTACTCAGTATGGGGCTTTTAAATCATAAAATAAACTACATAGGATTATAACTAAAGTATATTGAAATACAGTTCTTATCTTTTGACCCTTTGGGGAAGGTGGGGCTCTATAGAACACATGTTAAAATCCTGTAAGAACCAAGACATTTAATTGTCCAAAGTGTCCTATATGCATACATTACTATAATTAAGTAATAGCTGCAAGCCAGTGAAAGAACACAGACTGCAAATTGATAATAGATGATGATGGCAGTTTTTTTCTAGTTTATTATTATAGCTTCTGCTATGACATAGAATTGAAATTGAAAGATGTTTTTATAGTCCCATTTATGTATTCTAAGTATTTTTGCTAAGCTGTTACAGCCCTAAAGTTTAAATAAACCTTACTTATTGTACCATATATTAAATAATAGTTGGGTGGTTGTAAATTCAGAGTTATGGTATTGCTTAGCAGTAATAGTCCAAGGCTATTTTCATTCTGACATTTGCAGGGCTGCTTAGAGTACTTTTAGACACTTTTAATTTAATGGGAATCTTATTTTCCTATTTTATATGGAAAGTTTTTATGGGCAATCTTTTCCTTACCTTATCAACTGAAATTGTGCTTCTGGACTCTTTACTAGCCATTTTTAGAAATTGTTGCTCTTTTTTACCCAAATATTTTAATTATTTCCATTTAATCTTGTTTTTCAGAATGTATGCTTTATCACACCCCAATTTTTATATCAGTTCTACTGTTTGTTTTCTCAGCAAGTAAGTAAATAAAAGCTTTTGTTTTATCCTTTTAGAATGAAGTGTGTTCAGTTTTTGGATACCTGGAGAGACTTTCTCCACTTTCCTAGTCCAGCAGATTAGATAAAACTTCCCTATTTACTGTTATTTAAATCAGTATAACATTCATAATATTTATTCTGATTTTCAGTTTGAAGTGTATGTTAATATCATAATGTCTTTTAAAAATAGATACTAATTCTTAACAGCTTTTGAGAGAATTTTGGCAACTTTTTCAGTTTAGGTATAATATTTCTGTAAATTCCTCATCAACCCAGACCAGATAACTATTGGGGGGGTTATCTCATTATTTATTTTCTGACTCAGAATTTTTTTAGACTGGAAAGGAACCTTAGTGATTGAGTCCAGGGATAGCATACAGACTTTATCTCAGAAGCTAACTCTAAATAATTGATAGAGGCTGCCAGGAATGCTATATTGAAAAGAGTTCTGAAGCTGGAAGCTCAGAGGGAAAGCTCTGTAATTAGTTAGCAGTAGCTGTAATGAGCACATGTGGGTCTTGGTTGTACTCATGTCACATATTTGCCATTCCACCTCTACTCTGTCTTATTTTACAGAAAAGGAAATTGAAATCCACAGAGATTAAGTAGCTTGACCAAGATTACATAGCTAAGTTGGTAACAAAGCTATACTTGAACCTGTTGCTTCTAAGTAAAAACCCTTCACATGTCACATCTCTAGTTAATCAAGACATTTATCCTAATTTCTTGAAATAGCAAGAACATAATTATCTTAGGTTTTTCACGAGTTGCTTCTATCCTTACTCACTGTTTTTTCCCCTGTTTTTAGCATGTAAGTCTAAATTCCAAATGCTTGGATATTGTTGCCAGTACCAATATTTGCCAACCTCAATGAAATAAAAAATGTTGTAAGAGTATATTACAAGGAGACCTAACTATTCTGATTAGGTTTTCAGAAAATTTACAGTATAATTTGAAAGACAGTATTAATAAAATAATATATGAAGCATAGCAAAGTGGTGAGCAGTTAGTGCCAATGGTACCACGTGTGAAAGTCTAGAAGAGGAAGCTGTCACCAAGGACTTGAACCAGTGTTTAAAGTTTCATGGATCATGACACAAAGGAAGTATAGAACTTAGATGAAAGCAAAACTATGTCTGTGACATATCAAAAGAATAGGAAGAGCCCCAGCTTTCGGAGGGGATTGGCAGAAAGCAGGCTGGGAGAGAATGTGAAAAGCCAGCTCAGGTGGCCTCTGGGAGGCCGTGCCTGACCCTACCCGTCTCGCACCGCCTGCGGTCGCTTGAACGCATGCACAGCTGCCACCTGCTGTGTGCACGCCAACACTGTGACTTCTGTCTTCAAGCTGGATTTCCTCCCAGATATGATGGTCGAGGGCCACCTGCTAGTTCCTCACAGAAAGTGTGTTGTGAAAAGAAAACCTAAAGGGATTGCCACAGTGGGTCTGAAAAGTCTCTGCCCACTTTAGACCTGAAATATATAAAACTCCCTCTTGTCAGACAAGAAATATGATAGTGGCTCCAGGCTACAATTAATCTAGTGTAAAAACGGCTATCCTTGTATACACAAAACATCCTATAAAAATGTTTTGAGGGATAGACATTAAACATGGCAGCATGAGAGGTGAGACATAGGCCTCCTCCTTAATCTGCATATAATATGAAAATATAATTAATCCAACTAATTCTGAAAGAGCATCAGGAAAGAGGGCTGCATCACACTACATACACCTGGATAAAAGAACAGACCTCATGGAACAGGGTAATGTACCAAGCCATGGCCTGGCCAGACCCAGGCCCTTCCCACACACCGGCTCACTGGCAGGAAGAAGAGAAACAGCGTGTGGAGGGAGTAGAAGCCTGGGACTGCTGAAAACTTAGCTCTAGAGATCTGCTCTGGGAGCACAAACTTACATCATGTGGTGCTCTGGTGATTAGAGAGGCTGCAAAGCTAAGACAGGCAGAATACTTGGAAAGACTGAGATTCCAGCCGCTGTGGGAAACAGATCCATATCTGGCTGCTCTGGGACAAAAGAAAAGTGGGCAGTCTGAGAGACTTCCTAACAGCGAGAGGTCTGCTAAAGGGACAAGGATTGCACAAAGCTTACTGCTCAGGAGAAAGGACAAGTAGACAAAATTGTCAAGGTGCACTCTCCCCAGCAGGATGGGAGCTTTGACGATCTTCAGGCGCTCCAGCCCCCTGGCTGGCTACGCAGCTCTAAGACCCACTGCTGTGATTCGCAGCCTGCTGTGCCTTCCTCCCAGCCACCCACACCTGGCTCGCAAACCAACAAACCCTGCCCTGGTGTCAGCCAAGCCAGAGGGAAGCCCCGCCTATGGCAGCTACAAAAACAAAGCACAGAGGCTTACACCTGTGTGTTCGAACCACTGGTTCTAGCAGTGGAGACAGGCATAGCAGCCGGGAAACAGGAAACAGCTCTTTCCTCCCCACAACACCAGCACCACTCCTCTGCAACCCCCTACATCACTCCAGGAGCTGAGCAGCTGCACAGAGTAGAGCTGGGCAATAGAGGGCACCACATACAAATATGAAACATCAAAGAAACAGGTTCAGAGCAAAATCTCAACACCAGAGAAAGGATTGAGTGAGACTGAATTAATAAATCTTCCTGAAAGAGATTTCAAAATAAAAATCATAAACATGCTCATGGGGGTACAGAAAAATATTCAAGAACTCAGGAACGAATTTAGGACAGAGATCCAATCATTGAAGAGCAAAATGGAGGGTATTAAAAGCAGATTAGATACGGTTGAGGAGACAATAAATGAAATAGAAATTAGAGAAGAGGAATACAAAGAATCTGAGGCACAGAAAGAAAAAAGGATCTCTAGGAATGAAAGAATACTGAGAAAACTGTGTGACGAATCCAAACAGAACAATATTTGCATTATAGGGGTACCAGAAGAAGAAGAGAGAGAAAAAGGGATAGAAAGTGTCTTTGAGGAGGTAATTGCTGAAAACTTCCCCAATCTGGGGCAGGAAATAGTCTCTCAGGCCATGGACCTGCACAGATCTCCCAACACAAGGGACTCAAGGAAGACAACACCAAGACATATAATAATAATAATGGCAAAGCTCAAGGATAAGAACAGACTATTAAGCCAAACAGAGAAATAAGATGACATACAAAGGAAAACCCATCAGGCTATCATCAGACTTCTCAGTGGAAACCATAGGGGCCCCAAGGGAGTGGCATGGTATATTTAATGCAATGAAGCAGAAGGGCCTCAAACCAAGAATACTTTAACTGGCAAGATTATCATTTAAATTTGAAGGAGGGATTAAACAATTTCCAGATAAGCAAAAGCTGAGAGAATTTAGCTCCCACAAACCATCTCTACAGTGTATTTGGAGGGACTGCTATTGATGGAAGTGTTCCTATGGTTAAATAGCTGTCACCAGAGGTAATAAAAAGGGATAGACAAAGAGTACAGAATATGATACCTAATATATAAAGAGTGAAGCAGGAAGAAAAGGAGGGGGAAAAAAAAGAACCTTAGATTGTGTTTGTAATAGCATACTAAGTGAGTTAAGTTAGACTCTTAGATAGTAAGGAGGTTACCCTTGAACCTTTGGTAACCACGAATCTAAAGCGTGCAGTGGCAATAAGTACATACGTATCAACAATAACCCTAAATGTAAATGGACTGAATGCACCAATCAAAAGACATAGAGTCACTGAATAGACAAAAAAACAGGACCCAACTATATGCTTCCTACAAGAGACTCACTTCAAACCCAAAGACATACACAGACTTAAAGAGATGGAAAAAGATATTTCATGCAAACAATAGGGAGAAAAAAGCAGGTGTTGCAGTACTTCTATCAGACAAAATAGACTTCAAAGCAAAGTCACAAGAGACAAAGAAGGACATTACACAACGATAAAGGGGTCAATCCAACAAGAGGATATAACCTTTATAAATATTAATGCACCCAACACAGGAGCACCTCCATATGTGAAACAAACACTAACAGAATTAAAAGGGGAAATAGAATGCAATGCATTCATTCTAAGAGGCCTCAACACTCCACTCACTCCAAAGGGACAGATCAGCAAGATAGAAAATAAGTAAGGAGACAGAGGCACTGAACAACACATTAGAACAGATCGACCTAACAGACATCTACAAACCTCTACACCCAAAAGCAGGAGAATACACATTCTTCTCAACTGCACATGGAATATTTTCAAGAATAGATCATATACTAGGCCACAAAAAGAGTCTAGGAAACTTCAAAAAGATTGATATTGTACCGACCAGTTTATCAGACTACAAAGGTATGAAACTAGAAATAAATTATGCAAAGAAAATAAAAAATCCTACAAATATGTGGAGACTTCATGACATGCTCCTAAATAACCAATGGATCAATGACCAAATAAAAACAGATCAAGAAATATATGGAGACAAGTGACAACAGTAATTCAACCCTGTAAAATCTGTGAGACACAAGGAAGGTCGTGCTAAGAGAAAAGTATATTGCAATAAAGGCCTACCTCAGGAAAGAAGAACAATCCCATATGAACAGTCTAATCTCACAATTAATGAAACTAGAGAAAGAACAATTGAGACTCAAAGTCAGTAGAAGGAGGGACATAATAAAGATTAGAGCTGAAATAAATGAAATCTAGAAGAATAAAACAATACAATCAATGAAAGCAAGAGCCGGTTCTTTGAGAAAAAAAAAACAAAATATATAAATCCCAAGCCAGACTTATCAAGGAAAAAAGAGAGTCTACACACACAAACAAAACCAGAAATGAGAAAGGAAAAATCGCTATGGGCAACAGAGAAATACAAAGAATTATTAGATAGTACTGTGAAAAATTATATGCTAACAAACTGGATAGCCTAGAAGAAATGGACAACTTTATAGAAAAATACAACCTCCCAAAACTAACCCAGGAAGAAACAGAAAATCTAAACAGACCAGTTACCAGCAATGAAATTAAATTAGTAATACAAAAAACTACCCAAGAAAAAATTCCCCGGACCAGATGGATTGACCGCTAAATTTTATCAGACATGTAGAGAAGACGTAATACCCATTCTTAAAGTTTTCCAAAAAATGGAAGAGGAGGGAATACTTGCAAACTTATTCTATGAAGCCAGCGTCTCTCTGATACCAAAACCAGGCAAAGACACCACAAAAAAAGAAAACTACAGACCAATATCTCTGATGATCATAGATGCAAAACTCAACAAAATATTAGCAAACCGAATTCAAATATACATCAAGCGGGATTCATCTCAGGGATGCAAGGATGGTACAACATTCGAAAATCCATCAATATCACCCACTACATCAATAAAATGAAAGACAAAAACCACATGATCACATCCATAGATGCTGAAAAAGCATTCGACAAAATTCAACATCCATTCATGCTAAAAACTCTCAACAAAATGGGTATAGAGGGCAAATACCTCAACATAATAAGGCCATATATGACAAACCCCCAGCCAACATCACACTTAACAGCAAGAAACTGAAAGATTTTCCCCTAAGATCAAGAACAAGACAGGGATGCCCACACTCCCCGCTTTTCTTCAACATTGTGCTGGAGGTCCTAGCCATGGCAATCAGACAATACAAAGAAATACCAGGCATCTAGATTGGTAAGGAAGAAGTCAAACTCTCACTGTTTGCAGATGACATAATATTGTACATAAAAAACCAGGAAGAATCCACTCCAAAACTACTAGAATATTTGAATTCAGCAAAGTTGCAGGATACAAAATCAATATGCAGAAATCTGTTGCATTCCTGTACACTAATGATGAACTAGCAGAGGGAGAAATCACAAAAACAATTCCATTACAATTGCATCAAAAAGAATAAAATACACTAATGATGAACTAGCAGAGGGAGAAATCACAAAAACAATTCCATTACAATTGCATCAAAAAGAATAAAATACCTAGGAATAAACCTAACCAAGGAAGTGAAAGACCTATACTGGGAAGACTACAAGACACTCTTATTTTTTTCTTTGTTTTTGGTGCCAGTAATCTACAATTACATGTGCAACATTATGGTGACTAGACTCCCCCCATCATCAACGCTCCACCACATACCCCATTACAGTCACTGTCCATCAGCGTAGTGAGATGCTACAGAATCACTACTTGTCTTCTCTGTGTTGTACAGCCCTCCCGTTGCCCCCCCCCCCCCACATTATGTCTGGTAATCGTGATGCCCCTTTTTCCCCCTTACCCTCCCTTCCCACCCATCCTCCCCAGTCCCTTTCCCTTTGGTAACTGTTAGTCTGTTGTTGGGTTCTGTGAGTCTGCTGCTGTTTTGTTCCTTCAGTTTTTTCTTTTTATACACCACATATGAGTGAAATCATTTGATACTTGTCTTTTTCCGCCTAGCTTATTTCACTGAACATAATACCTTCTAGTTTCATCCATGTTGTTGCAAATGGTAGGATTTGTTTTCTTCTTATGGCTGAATAATATTCCATTGTGTATATGTACCACATCTTCTTTATCCATTCATCTACTGATGGACACTTAGGTTGCTTCCCTTTCTTGGCTATTGTAAATAGTGCTGTGATAAACGGGTGCCTATGTCTTTTTCAAACTGGGCTGCTGCATTCTCAGGGTAAATTCCTAGGAGTGAAATACCTGGGTCAAGTGGCATTTCTATTTTGAGTTTTTTGTGGAACCTCCACACTGCTTTCCACAATGGTTGTACTAATTTATATTCCCACCAGCAGTGTAGGATGGTTCCCATTTTCCACATCCTCGCCAACACTAGTTGTTGTTTGTCTTTTGGATGTTGGCCATCCTTACTGGTGTGAGGTGATACCTCATTGTGGTTTTAATTTGCATTTCCCTGATTATTAGCGATGTGGAGCATCTTTTCATGTGCCTGTTGGCTATCTGAATTTCTTCTTTAGAGAAGTGTCTGTTCAGATCCTCTGCCAATTTTTTAATTGGATTATTTGCTTTCTGTTTGTTGAGGTGTGTGAGCTCTTTATATATATTTTTTTTCTTTATATTTTTTGGATGTTAATTCTTTATCAGATATGTCATTTATGAATATATTCTCCCATACTGTGGGATGCCTTTTTGTTCTATTGATGGTGTCGTTTGCTGTACAGAAGCTTTTCAGCTTGATATAGTCCCACTTGTTCATTTTTGCTTTTGTTTCCCTTGCCTGTGGAGATATGTTCATGAAGAAGTTGCCCATTTTTTATGTCCAAGAGATTTTTTCCTATGTTTTTTTTTCTAAGAGTTTTATGGTTTCATGACTTACATTCAGGTCTTTGATACATTTTTAATTTACTTTTGTGTATGGGGTTAGATAATAATCCAGTTCCATTCTCTTACAAGTAGAAGTCCGGTTTTGCCAACACCAGCTGTTGAACAGGCTGTCATTTCCCCATTGTGTATCCATGGCTCCTTTATCTTGTATTAATTGATCATATATGTTTGGGTTAATATCTGGACCGTGTATTCCGTCCACTGGTCTGTGGGTCTGTTCTTGTGCCAGTACCAAATTGTCTTGATTACTGTGGCTTTGTAGTAGAGCTTGAAGTTGGGCACAAAGATCCCCCTGCTTTATTTTTCCTTCTCAGGATTACTTTGCTTATTCGGGATCTTTTGTGATTCCATATGAATTTTATAACTATTTGTTACAGTTCATTGAAGAATGCTGTGGGTATTTTGATAGGGATTGCATTGAATCTGTAGATTGCTTTAGGTAGGATGACCGTTTTAACTATATTTATTCTTCCTAGCCAAAAGCATGGGATGAATTTCCATTTGTTACTGTCCTCTTTAATTTCTCTTAGGAGTGTCTTGTAGTTTTCAGGGTATAGGTCTTTTCACTTCCTTGGTTAGGTGTATTCCTAGGTATTTTATTCTTTTTGATGCAATTGAGAATGGAATTTTTATCCTAATTTCTCTTTCTGTTAGCTCATCGTTCGTGTATAGGAATGCAACAGATTTCTGTGTATTAATTTTCTATCCTGTAACATTGCTGAATTCAGATATTAGTTCTAGAGTTTTGGAGTGGAGTCTTTAGGGTTTTTTATGTACACTATCATGTCATCTGCAAATAGTGACAGTCTGACTTCTTTACCAATCTGGATGCCTTGTATTTCTTTGTGTTGTCTGATTACCGTGGCTAGGACCTCCAGTACTATGTTGAATAGAAGTGGGGAGAGTGTGCTTCTCTGTCTTGTTCCTGATCTTAGGTGAAAAGCTTTCAGCTTCTCGCTGTTAAGTATGATGTTGATGTTGTCTGTGGGTTTGTCATATATGGCCTTTATTATGTTGAGGTACTTGCCCTCTATACACATTTTGTTAAGTTTTTATCATGAATGGATGTTGAATTTTGTCAAATGCTTTTTCAGCATCTATGGAGATGATTATGTGGTTTTTGTCCTTTTTTTTTGTTGATGTGGTGGATGATGTTGATTGATTTTCAAACGTTTTACCATCCTTGCATCCCTGAGATGAATCCCACTTGATCATGGTGTATGATTCTCCTGATGTATTTTTCAATTCGATTTGCTAATATTTTGTTGAGTATTTTTGTATCTATGTTCATAAGGGATATTGCTCTCTAATTTTCTTTTTAGTGGGATCTTTGCCTGGTTTTGGTATTACAGTGATTCTGGCTTCATAAAATGAGTTTGGAAGTATTCCCTACTCTTCTATTTTTTGGAAAACTTGAAGGAGAATCGATATTATGTCTTGTCTGTGCGTCTGATAAAATTCAGCAGTGAATCCATCTGGACTGGGAGTTTTGTTCTTGGGTTGTTTTTTGATTACCGATTCAATTTTGTTACTGGTAATTGGTCTCTTAGATTTTCTGTTTCTTCCTTGGTCCATCTTAGAAGGTTGTATTTTTCTAGGAAGTTGTCCATTTCTTCTACGTTTTCCAGCTTGTTAGCATATAGCTTTTCATAGTATTCTCTAATAATTCTTTGTATTTCAGTGGGGTTCATCGTGATTTTTCCTTTCTCATTTTTGATTCTGTTTATGTATGTAGATTCTCTTTTTCTGTTAATAAGTCTGGCTAGGGGTTTATCTATTTTGTTTATTTTCTCAAAGAACATGCTTTTGGTTTCATAGATTTTTTTCTATTGTTTTATTCTTGTCAATTTTAATTATGTCTTCTCTGATCTTTATTATGTCCCTTCTTCTGGTGACTTTGGGCCTCATTTGTTCTTCTTTTTCCAATTTCAATAATTGTGACTTTAGACTTTTCATTGGGTATTGCTCTTCGTTCTTTAAATAGGCCAGGATTGCAATATACTTTCCTCTTAGAAATGCCTTAGCTGCGTCCCACAGAAGTTGGGGCTTTGTGCTGTTGTTATCATTTGTCTCCGTATATTGCTTCATCTCTGTTTTAATTTGGTCATTGATCCTTTGATTATTTAGGAGCATGTTGTTAAGCCTCCATGTGTTTGTGAGGCTTTTTGTTTTCTTTGTACAATTTATCTCTCGTTTCATACCTTTGTGGTCTGAGAAACTGGTTTGTTGAATTTCAGTCTTTTTGAATTTACTGAGGTTCTTTTTGTGGCCTAGTATGTGGTCTATTCTGGAAAATGTTCCATGTGCACTTGAGAAGAATGTGTATCCTGCTGCTTTTCGGTGTAGAGTTCTGTAGATGTCTTTTAGGTCCATCTGTTCTAGTGTGTTGTTCAGTGCCTCTGTGTCGTTACTTATTTCTGTCTGGTTGATCTGTCCTATGGAGTGAGTGGTGTGTTGAAGTCTCCTAAAATGAGTGAATTACATTCTATTTCCTCCTTTAATTCTGTTAGTATTAGTTTCACATATGTCGGTGTTCCTGTGTTGGGTGCACATATATTTATAATGGTTATATCCTCTTGTTGGACTGCCCCCTTTATCATTATGTAATGTCCTTTTTTATCTCTTGCTACTCTCTTTGTTTTGAAGTCTGTTTTGTCTGATACAAGTACTGCAACACCTGCTTTTTTCTCCCTGTTTGCATGAAATATCTTTTTCCATCCCTTTACTTTTAGTCTGTGTATATCTTTGGGTATGACTTGAGTCTCTTGTAAGCAGCATATAGATGGGTCTTGCTTTTTTATCCATTCTATTACTCTGTCTTTTGATTGGTGAATTCAGTCCATTTACATTTACAGTAATTATCTATGGATATGTCCTTATTGCCATTGCACGCTTTTGATTCATGATTACCAAAGGTTCAAGGGTTGCTTCTTTACTATCTAACAGTCTAACTTAACTCTCTTCTTAAGCTATTATAAATACATTCTCATGATTCTTTATTTCTCTCCCTTCTTATTCTTCCTCTTCCATTCTTTATATGTTAGGTGTTTTATTCTGTTTTTCTTTTGTGTTTCCTTTGACTGTTTTTGTGTACGGTTGATTCTGTTTTTTGCCTTTATTTAGTATTTGGGTGGTATGTTTTCTTTGCTGTGATTTTATTTTCTCTAGTGAAATCTATTTAGCCTTAGGAGTTCTTCCATCTAGAACAGTATCTTTAAAATACCCTGTAGAGGTGGTTTGTGGGAGGCAAATTCCATCAACTTTTGCTTGTCTGGAAGTTGTTTAATCCCTCCTTCAAATTTAAATGATAATCATGCTGGATACAGTATTCTTGGATCAAGGCCCTTCTGTTTCATTGCATTAAATATATCGTGCCATTCTCTTCTGGCCTGTAAGGTTTCTGTTGACAAGTCTGATGATAGCCTGATGGGTTTTCGTTTGTAGGTGATCTTTTTTCTCTCTTTGGCTGCCTTTAATACTCTGTCCTTGTCTTTGATCTTTGCCATTGTAATTATTATATGTCTTGGTGTTGTCCTCCTTCGGGCCCTTGTGTTGGGAGATCTGTGGGCTTTCATGGTCTGGGAGACTGTTTTCTTCCCCAGCTTGGCGAAGTTTTCAGCAATTATTTCTTCAAAGACACTTTCTATCTCTTTTTCTCTCTCTTCTTCTTCTGGTACCCCTATAATGCTAATATTCCGTTCAGATTGGTCACACAGTTCTCTTAATATTCTTTCATTCCTAGAGATCCTTTTATCTCTCTCTGCCTCAGCCTCTCTGTATTCCTGTTCTCTGATTTCTATTCCATTAAGTCTCTTGCACCTCGTCCAGTCTGTTCTTAAGGCCGTCTATCGATTGTTTAATTTCTGTTATCTCCCTCCTGACTTCATCCCTTAGCTCTTGCATATTTCTTTGTAGGTCCATCAGCATGGTTTATGACTTTTATTTTGAATTGTTTTTCAGGAAGATTGTTTATATGTATCCCACCAGGTCCTCCCTCTGGGGTTGTCTGAGTGATTTTTGACTGAACTAGATTCTTCTTCCTTTTTATGGTAATTGAAGTGGTCTCAGGCAAGTCGCACGTGTGTCAGCTGGGAGAACAAAGTCCCTTCCTGGTTGTTGTTCACATTGCCCTTCTCTGCTGCCTGTGTCAGTTACTCGCACACCAGGAGGCAGTCTCTGGGATAATCTCCTGAGGTGCCATGGGCGTGGCCACTCTCAGGCTAGCCTAAAGCACTGTGGTGGTCACAGCTGCACCAGATGTCTTCTCCCATGAGACTGGCGCCCCTTTGTGCCTTCTGGACCTTCCTCTGGCCTCCGCTGCCTGTGCTGGTTTCCCACACATCGAGAGGCATTCTCTGGGAAAATCTGAGCTGCTGTGGGCAGGGCCACCCTCAGGGTAACATAGAGCACTGTGGGGGGTTGCAGCCCGTCCACCCCTTTGTACCTTCTGGACCTTGCTCTGGCTTCCGCTGCCTGTCCTGGTTTCCTGCACGCTGGGAGGAGACTGTGTGGTTGCTGTGGGTGGTGCCGCTCTCCAGCTGCTCCACAGCTGTCGCAGGTCTGCCAGTCCATTTGCAGCGCTGCCCAGGGGGAATGAATGGCAGGCTACTTATGGCTGTGAGGTGTTTCGGGGCTGCTTTACCAAGCAGGGGGTTAGGGGGCCCGAAGTTCCTCAAGATTCCCAGCCTGCTGGGCTGAGTGTACTAGGTCGATTTTGTTCAGCTGTCGATCCCTTGTCCCTTTGAGACTTTTAAAAAGTGCCTGCATTTCTTTTGTCCCAGGGGACCCATCTGTGGGAACCTGCTCGCAGTCTCTGTCTCATATCCTGCCCTTCCATTTCTCTAATATCCAGTACACCATGCAATGTGTGTCTGTGCTCCGGGTTCACATTACTGGAGCTGGTTATTTAGTACTCCTGTGCTTCCACTGCCTCCCTACTCTGACTCTTTTCCCTCTCACCAGTGTGCTGGGGTGGGGGAGTGCTCGGGTCCCGCCTGGTCAGGGCTTTGTATCTTACCCCCTTTGTCAGATGCTGAGTTCTGGCAGATGTAGATGTAGCCTGGCTGTTGTACTGTATCTTCTGGTCTCTCTTTTAGGAATAATTGCATTTGTTGTATTTTCAAAAATGTATATGGTTTTGGGAGGAGATTTCCGCCACCCTGCTCACGCCGCCATCTTAAGCCACAGACCTATAAGACACTCTTAAGAGAAATTAAAGAGGATACTAACAAATGGAAAGTCATTGCATGCTCTTGAGTAGGAAGAATTGCCAAAATGGCCCTCCTGCCTAAAGTAATCTACAGATTCAGTGCAATCCCTATCAAAATACCCACAGCATTCTTCAATGATCTGGAATGAATAGTTCTAAAATTCATGTGGAACCACAAAAGACTCCGAATAGCCAAAGCAATCCTGAGAAGGAAGAGTAAAACGGGGATCTCGCTTCCCAATTTCAAGCTCTTCTACAAAGCAACAGTAATCAAGACAATTTGGTACTGGCACAAGAGCAGACCCATAGACCAGTGGAACAGAATAGAGAGTCCAGATATTAACCCAAGCATATATGGTCAATTAATATATGATAATGGAGCCATGGATATACAATGGGGAAATGACAGCCTCTTCAACAGCTGATGTTGGCAAAACTGGACAGATACTTGTAAGAGAATAAAACTGGATTATTGTCTAACTCTATACACAAAAGTAAGCTCGAAATGGATCAAAGACCTGAATGTAAGTCATGAAGCCATAAAACTCTTAGAAGACAACACAGGCAAAATTCTCTTGAATATAAACATGAACAACTTCTTCATGAACATATCTCCACAGGCAAGGAAAAGAAAAGCAGAAATGAACAATGGGACTATATCAACCTAAAAAGCTTCTGTACAGCAAAGGACACCATCAGTAGAACAAAAAGGCGTCGTACAGTATGGGCGAATATATTCGTAAATGACATATCCAAAAAGGGGTTGACATAAAAAATATACAAACAGCTTACCCACCTCAACAAACAAAAAGCAAATAATCCAATTAAAAAGTGGGCAGAGGATCTGAACAGACACTTCTCCAAAGAATAAGTTCAGATGTCCAACAGGCATATGAAAAGATACTCCACATCGCTAATCATCAGAGAAATACAAATTAAAACGACATTGAGATATTTCCTCCCACCAGTTACAATGGCCACCATCCAAAAGACAAACAACAACAAATGTTGGCAGGGATATGGAGAAAGGGGAACCCTCCTACACTGCTTGTGGGAATGTAAACTAGTTCAGTCATTGTGGAAAGCAATGTGTGGTTGCTGTGGGTGAGGCCGCTCTCTGGCTGCCATGGGTGTGGTTCCTCAACAAAGTAAAAATAGAAATACCATTTGACCCAGGAATTCCACTCCTAGGAATTAACCCTAAGAATGCAGGACCCCAGTATGAAAAAGACATATGCACCCCCATGTTTATCACAGCACTATTTACAATAGCCAAGAAATGGAAGCAAAACCAAAGTATCCATCAGTAGATGAATGGATAGAGAAGATGTGGTACATATACACAATGGAATATTATTCAGCCATAAGAAGAAAATAAATTCTACCATTTGCAACAACATGGATGAATCTAGAAGGTATGCTCAGTGAAATAAGCCAGGCAGAGAAAGACAAGTATCAAATGATTTCACTCATCTGTGGAGTATAAGAACAAAGAAAAAACTGAAGGAACAAAACAGCAGCAGACTCAGAGAACCCAAGAATGGACTTACTGTTTCTAAAGGGAAACGGACTGGGGAGGATGGCTGGTAAGGGATGGATAAGGGGAAAAGGGGGCATTACGATTAGCACACATAATGTTGGGGTGGGGCACGGGGAAGGCTGTATAGCACAGAGAAGACAAGTAGTGATTCTGTAGCATCTTACTACGCTGATGGATAGTGACTGTAATGGGGTATGTGGTGGGGACTTGATAATGGGGGCAATCTAGTAACCACAATGTTGCTCATGTAATTATGTATTAATGGTACCAAAATAAAAAATGGCCATGCTGCCTAAAGCAATCTATAGATTCAATGCAATTCCTATCAAAATACCAACAACATTATTCAACGAACTAGAGCAAAGCGTTCTAAAATTTATATGGAACCACCAAAGACCCCGAGTAGCCAAAGCAATCCTGAGAAGGAAGTGTAAAGCTGGGAGAACTATGTCCCCCAACTTCAAGCTCTACTACAAAGCCACAGTAATCAAGACAATTTGGTACTGGTACAAGAACAGAACAATAGACCAATGGATCACACTAGAGAGCTCAGATATACACCCAAGCATATATGGTCAATTAATATACAATAAAGGATCTGTGAGCCATACAATGGGGAAATGACATCCTCTTCAACAACTGGTGTTGGCAAAACTGTACAGCTACATGTGAGAGGATGAAACTGGATTATTTCTAACCCCATACACAAAAGTAAACTCAAAATGGATCAAAGACCTGAATGTAAGTCATGAAACTATAAAACTCTGAGAAGATAACAAAGGCAGAAATCTGAATATAAACATGAGCAACTTCTTCCTGAACGCATCTCCTCGAGCAAGGGAAACAAAAGCAAAAGTGAACACATGGGACTGCATCAAACTAAAAAGCTTCTGTTTGGCAATGGATACCATTTACGGAACAAAAAGGAATCTTACAGTAAGGGGGAATATATTTGTAAACTACATATCCGACAAGGGGTTAACATCCAAAATATATAAAGAACTCACACACCTCAACACCCAAAAAGCAAATAATCCGATTGAAAAATGGGCAGAGGATATGAAGAGACAGTACTCCAAAGAAGAAATTCAGATGGCCAACAGACACATGAAAAGATGCTCCACATCACTAATCATCAGGGAAATGCAAATAACAACCATAATGAGATATCGCCTCACACCAGTAAGGATGACCAGCATCGAAAAGACTAAGAACAACAAATGCTGGCGAGGATGCGGAGAAAGGGGAACCCTCCTGTACTGCTGGTGGGAATGTAAGCTAGTTCAACCATTGTGGAAAGCAATATGGAGGATCCTCAAAAAACTAAAAATAGAAATGCCATTTGACCCTGGAATACCAGTCCTTGGAATTTACCCAAAGAATACAAGTTCTCAGATTCCAAAAGACATATGCACCCCTATTTATTGCAGCCCCATTTACAATAACTAAGATATGGAAGCAACCTAAGTGTCCAGCAGTAGATGAATGGATAAAGAACAGGTGGTACATATACACAATGGAATACTATTTAGCCATAAGAAAGAAACAAATCCTGCCATTTGCCACAACATGGGTGCAACTGGAGGATATTATGCTCAGTGAAAAAAGCCAGGCAGAGAAAGACAAGTACCAAATGATTTCCCTCATCTCTACAGAATAACAACGAAGCAAAACTGAAGGAACAAAACAGCAGCAGACTCACAGACTCAAGAAGGGACTAGCAGTTACCAACAGGGATGGCAGTGGGAGGGCGGGAGAAGGGTATTGTGGGGTATTATGTCTAGTACACATGGTGTGAGGGGTCATGGGGAAGACAGTGTAGCACAGAGAAGGCAAATAGTGAATATGTGGCATCTTACTACACTGATGGACAGTTGACTGTAATGGGGTATGGCGGGGGGGACTTGATAATATGGGTATATGTAGTAACCACATTGTTTTTTCATGTGAAACATTCATAAGACTATATCAATAATACCCTAATAAAAAAAATAGAGATGTTCTTGAAAACAAAAAAAAAAGGAATAAGAATAAGCCTAGATTGAATGTAGGAGAATTCTGTGAAATTACGTCACAGTGACCAAATTGTGGAGAATCTTAAAATTCAGAAGGAATTCACTGTAATTCTAGAATCACTTGACATAACAAAATGCTCCAATTCCCACAAAGAATATAAATATAGGGTCATTATATGTTTATGTCTAAATAAGAAACAAACTGGAATTATTAAAGTGGATTTTTGTATCAATTTAAACAGCTCTATAGTTTTTGTGCTTTTAATATACTTCTTTGTGATTATATACGTTATAGTAACACATAGTATAGAATCTCAAAATTCCTACCAATTTCTCCTTCTAGACACTGTATGACAGCGTGTACCTGACTTTATACAATATTTGTTTTACTTCCCTACCTATTCTGATATACAGTCTGTTGGAACAGCATATAGACCCTCATGTATTACAGAACAAGCCCACCCTCTATCGGTAAGTATTTTCCAGTGTTGAATGTCCCTAACTGTAATGATGGCAAATAGTATATTACATAGTTACCAATTTTTAAAAGTATCTTAAAAATAAGCATGTATTTTAGGGTGTATCTTGGTGATTAATTTACCAAGGAAAATACTTTAGTTGTATGTTTATAATTGTTGAACATGAAAGAAAATAATAATGAATAATTTTTCTGATGTTTTTAAGAATGAACACTTTCATCGTAGGAATGCTTTGGGCAGTTGTATAATTTGCACTTACTGTTGCAAACCAGTAATACTCCATTTCATGCGCACCAAAAAAGTAATTCACTACTTGTCCTAGCGTTCAGTGTTCTGGTATTTCCAAACTTGTGAGTAGTGATCAGTGTAAAATGCAGGGTTGGGAATATTAATCCCCATCCCAGATCTGCTAGGTTATTCCTGCTTCCCAGAACCACGTGATTATGGTTCCCACATTAACCTGACCACTTAAGTAGAGGGATTCAGTTATCCAGAAATGACTATAACTTACCTTGATTGCCCAGGATATTTAGGATAGGGCTTATCCAAAATTGGCAACCGTTCTTCCTGTAATAGCTGTGGATGGACGTAAAGTCGATTAGGAGTTTAGTGCTAAACCAAACTTAAATGACTCCACTAAAAACAGACAATCATGGCAGAGTGATTAAATGTTTACAACAGAATATAATATAAGTAAATCAACTTTTCACAGTTAAACTGAAGTATTATGCCTGTATCATATTTCTTTATCAAATGAGAAAATGTATTTGAATATATTATGTCAACTGTAAGCTGTTACCCAGATGTATATTATAGGCAGTGATTTGTAAATTCAAGTTCATTTTTCTGCTAATATTTTTAAGCAACTTTAAGTTAAAAATCCATCTTGTTCTTTAATTATCAAAGTGCAATAATCATTTAGTAGGTAGACAATAAATATGAGTCTAAATCTGTTCCTTTTTCTCTTTTTTTTAATTTACAGAGACATTAGTAAAAACCATCAACTAAGCATTAAAACATTTGTTTATTGGACCATCCTGGGTTTCAGTCACGCCTTTATTTTCTTTTTTGGATCCTATTTTCTAATAGGGAAAGATACATCCCTGCTTGGAAATGGCCAGGTAAAATACATAGCTTTTTAAAGAATGTTTGTTAATAATTTGATTTAGTTTGGTTTTTGATAACTTTGCCAAAAAATAAAAGTAAAATTCAACTTAAATTATAAAATAGCAGGTATTAAAATGCAGTTATGGAAAGGTTTTAAACTTTTTTACTAAATAAAGTTCCATACAAATGAAAATTAAAACAGAAAGGCAAAACAATGTAATCTTAATATGAAAGTCAAATTAGTAGGCAGTTTTGCTATTAATTTACCCAAGGCGATATGTTCACACCCCTGCATGCTGTTCACTGCTTCAGGATTGCATTTTTAATAATAGCTACTGTTTATTTGTGCCTGTTGTTGTGCTAAGTGCTTTTCATACCTCATCTCCATTAAGCCTTACAATAATCCTCACCATCACCTGCCTTTTTCAGATGAGAAATGAGGACTTAATGTTTAGTTTTTTGCTTTTAATTCTATGAATTTTTTTTGTGTGATATGCTTAGGAAGTGCTCATATGACTCTTCAGTGCACTCTAGCAATTCCGAGGATGTTGTAGTTACTATTTAGAAATCCCACTTTTTTAAAATGTGAAGTTGGGAAAGAGTTCCACAAAGTAACGTTGTTAGTTGTTATTGTGTCCTAACTGGAGTGCTCATGGTAAGAGATTGTTGTCAGAACAAGGCCTCTCTCTCTACTTGGCTAGATGGGTTAGGAGGAAAGTAGTGACAGTGCTACTGTGGTAGATGGGAAATGCTTATCACCTTCACTTTCCCTTTTCCATTGGCAGTAGTTAAGTATTGCAAAATATATTTGGAGACACAGAAATACAAGATTTGCAAATGAGAGAATAAACAGTTTGATTTGTTTAACAAACATTAGGGACCTACCATTCCCAAGTACTATACTATTCTCTGGATATATGAGAGTAATCATAACACACTTGGTCATGGAGCTTAGAGTCTGTGAAGGATACAGAAAATAAACAAATAAAATAATAACAAAATATGCAAGTGCAATGAAGGAAATGGGTTTCAGTTGTAGAAAGGTTTTAACCATGCAGATGTCTTTAGGGAGTAGGAACATACATATTACTGCCAATTCACTTTTGGGGACATACTTAGCCTGGTTTGGACAAAACTATGAATCTGTTTGTGTAGCATAGTGGTTAAAACACTTCCCAAATGATAACTACCCATTTTTGAATTTTTTCTCTGTGCCAAGTATATTATATGTATTAGCTTACTAAATCATAATGACCCTTTTTGAGGAAAATACCATGTAGTGCTTTTTAGGAAATTAACCTCAGAAAAGTTAAGAAACTTACTTGAGGTCGCACAGTACAAGAGTAGAAATCAAAGTGAGACCTGTATCACTTAAAAGCCTGTGTGCTTAGCCATGATCCTAAATTCCTTTGGGAAACATGTATTAGCCATTGCCCTTCTACATAAAATTGTCACCTGTGCAAGGACCATCAAACACAGATATATGAGTGAGTGAAAGCTGGACAGAATGAAGAGGGGGGAAAAAGTTAAGACAGATGCCACTGGGTAAAAAGGAAATTAAAAAGATCCTTTGTTGCTAGTTTACTACTTTTTTTCTGATTTTAAAAGTAGTACATGCCCATTATGGTGAATTTGAAATATATAGGGAAAAAATGAATCACTTGTTTTCCTACTACCCACATATAATTACATCTATTATTTTAACATGTTTCCTTCCGTTTTTTATTTCTCATCAGCCTCGTAATTTATATCCACTTATTTCTCAATTACGTCCTTGTAATTACCCCTTATTATAGCCTGCATTTTCCATATTAGTAAAAAAGTGTCAAAAATATTTTCTGTGGCTACATAATACTCTATTACATGTTATAACTTATTTAAGTATTCCCTTAATTTGAGAATTTAAATGTGTTTCTAGTTTTTCAGTGATTTTTTTAAAAGTCAAATCTTGAGCATGCTTTATACCAAGCATAAAATCTGAATGAAGAGTAAATTGTTTGGCCTTTACTACAAAAGTTGGTTTTTTTCCCTCTTTACACCTGTTAATTATTGTTGTTTTTTTAACTCAAATTGTAAATCATTAACTTCTTTCCCCTTTTAGCTTACCAGCTCTACCACTCATATATATACCACTAGAAATTCCTGTACCACTCCCTGCGCACAATACTAGGTATAGTGAAAAAGAAGCACACATTGGCATCAGTTAGATTGGGTTCCCATCCTGACACCTGAAGTTACCATTTGAGGGATATGGGGTGAGTTAGTTAACCTCTCTAAGACTCGGTTTCCTCACCTGCCAAATTAGGAGCATAATCCCTACCTTACAGATTTCCTGTAAGGATTAAATGACATGTTTTATATAGAGAGAATTAGGCATTGTGGCTAGTTCCAGAAGTACTCAGTAAATCTTATTATTAGTTGTTATTTTTACTATAAAATCATTATATTGCAAACATTGTCCTACCCTCTCCATTTTAACTGTGTAAATTAAACTGCCTTTGCTGGATCTCTCAGAACATCAGAGCATGCTGTGCTCATTTCTAGTTCCAGGCCATTGCTAAGCTTCCTCTAGAGTGCTCTCTCTTGCCTCTTTTTCCCAAAGTCTCTCTTATGACCACCTATCCTTCAGGGTTGAACCCACAGACCCCTGTCCTTTAGCTCCAGCAGCCTTTTACATCTCCCTGTACTGAAAATCTTTTTAGACATCTAATCTGTGTGCTTGTGGATATGCTTTCTGTTTTCCAATAATTATTCTTGTATTCCCAAGAAATCTACAAACAGTTGAAGGGCCTGGAGTAGAAAACGTTACTGGGGAAAGTACTGGGAAATAGAGTATCTGGATGTAAAGATGAAGTTGATGCAAACAAGTAATCCTGAGAAAAGCAGGAGAAGGAATTGCATTAGTTTGGGTCTAGGCAGGAAAGGATAGTTCAGAGGAAGTAAAGATTCAACCCCTATTTTTTGCCTAGTAGCATCATAAATATTTATAGGCAATTGTAAGTTTCAACAAATATTTTTGAAGTATTTATTCATTCTTAATTTCTCTATAAGTTAGGAAAGAACTATTCATTCTTCATATATTTCTCTCATATCTTCAAAGAGTCTTCCTTTTCCTTAGTAAAATATAAGAATCCTGATTCATTTTCTCTGAGACTTGGAAAGACTGGAAGAATGTGTATGACATGTCTGTGCACCTGTTCGTGTGTGGGTCTAAGTCTGATTTCCTATGTGCGGGTCTCTGCCTCCAGAGCACCAGTTAGAGAGCACTCCTTTACTATTGCTATTTGCCTACCAAGTTGCCTGAGAACAAAAATACATTAAGAGGACTGAACTAGTAACTAATTTTTAATTGTTTTTCTTCAAAGTAGTAGAAGAGTTAAATTTAAATTCTTATGCAGGCTTAAAATACAGTATTTGGAGGATGAGTTAAAAACTGGGGCTCATCGTACAATACAGTAGTATCATGACAAACATTTGTCAAAAGGTCACAGATTAGTAATTTGATGAATATATTGTTTGGGTAATCTTTTTCATTTTATTTTTCAAAGTTAAATTGGCTTAACATAAAACTTATTTCTGTAATCCAACAGGATCAGCCTTTTTTGAATTGGTGTTTTAAACAGTCTTTATAGAAAAGTAGTCACCATTTCCTTTTTATGAATAGAATTTTGACAAAAGGTAAAATTATTATAAAATACTTGTTAAAAATTTTGATAGAACTTTAAAAATTTTTGAATTCCTCTAGGAGTCATAGAAAAACTAACTTCCATGTACTCCTTTTTAAAAAAACCTGTTTGATTGAGGTATAATTGATATATAATAAACAGTACATATCTAAAATATACAATTTGATACCTTTTTTTACCATGTTAAATTTTTAAGAGTACAGTTCAGCAGAGGTAGGTACACATTGTTGTGCAACAGATCTGAGCTTTTTCATCTTGCAAAACTGAAATTCTATACCCATTAAACAACTACCTTTTTCCCCCTTTTCCCAGCCCTTGGCAATCACCATTCTACTTTCTGCAAATTTGAATACCTATGGAATCTTTTTTTCTTAAGCTAAATAATGGGAAGTTAAATACCAGTGAAGAATGTTTATTAAGTATACTGTATGTAAATTAGAGAGATACTGAAAATAAATGTCTGTGTTTTTTAAAAAGACTTTGTCTCCTCTGTTGCTATCTAGAATAAGCCATCTCATCTTAGGACATACATACTTGTTCTAATAATGTTGCTGTTGTCCAGAATATTTTGGGGAATAGCTTATGTTGTCTTTCTGTGATCTCAGCTAGGAAGCTTTTTTCGGAAGCTATTTAAGTAATTATAGGTAAAGGAAAATGCTATTTAAGATTATAGATAACAAAGAAGGTGATAGGAGCAATTCAGATTAAAAGAGTTCACCTCTAGTTAGAGCAGACTTACACAGAACACAGTAGCAAAGGCCTCCTGGCTTGGGTAAGAGTGTATTAGAAGAGTGAAAACACAATAATGAAGGAAACAGAAAGGAGGGAACCATAGTCATACGATGAGAGTGGAAAACTAAGGTGATGTAAGGAGGAGGATATCTGCAGAGGTAGCTGAGTTCCCATTCCAGCACTCCATGACATTCTGCATCTGTAGTGGTTTCAACCAAAGACGTCAGAAGAAAGAAGATAAAGAAAAAAAGAATCCTTTTCTAACTAGGAACTCAAGCACTAAAATCTGTTGTACTTTTTCTCAGTGGTCTGCTAAGAAATTTATAAACTAGGTAACTACTGTTTAAAATGAGATCCCACCCAAATAAGGCTTAATATGTTCATTTCATTTTTGCTTTTTGAGGAATACAAGAATCCAGAGGAAAATATCCACCATTAGTGATTTCTTTCCTCTTTATGGAGTTAATGCCCAGTTTGAAAAACTAAAATAATTGAGATTCAAAAAATAAAGGCTTGGAAGAAAAAAGGAAAAGCCATCAGTGTATTCTAATTCCAGTTAAACTTCTCTGTTGAAGATGTTGGAAATGTCAGACCCTCAGTACCATTCTCAAATATATATTATACATTATTCCACCACATTAAAAATTAATTGAGAAAGAAAAGATTAAGGAAGAAAAACTATTTTCCTTTTAATCGAGCCTATGTCTGTCTGGACCTTATGTCAAATTAGGGGGAAATAATTAGCAACACAAAATAGACTGAAGAGATGAAATTTCAAGGTTGTAATTGTGAGAGAAAGAGGAAAACAGACCTTTTTATAGTGTTTATTACAGTTTTTTTCTTGAGATTTTAATAATTTCTCCCCTTATTTCCTGTCCTTAATTACTCTTTCATACTATACATGTCATCAGTTGTTGAAAGCTAACCAAAAAATAGTAAGAACTCTGTGTTAAGACTAGAAATATACTATTTTGTATCTGTATTCCACAGAGAATGCAGTATCTTTTATTATAATTAAAATGATTAAACCATTGTAATTACTAATCAGGTCATTCAAGAACATTAATGTAGTTTAATCCTGTAAGTAGATACTAGATTTAATAAAAGGTTATATGATTAAAATAGCTTTGATTATCTAGTTCACTATAGAATTTCCCTATATGTTCATTTATTCATGAGACAAATATTTAAAATACTAATAGTATTCCAGGAAATTAATAGAAAATGAGATATAGTATACATTAGAGGAGAACAAAAATATTCCTTGCTTGTTAAGGTATCACCCAGCAATTGGTCAAATGTTTAAAATCTATAACAGTTCGTACAGGAGAACTGAACAACTGGGGAAGTAATTCTTTTATAGATAGGTGTATAGTTAAGTTAAACCTGATACAGAAAAAGTTTTCATCTTTTGTTTATTCTTAAGCCCCTTCTTGCCTAATCTTGGACTTCACTGCTGCAGTTATCTTCTCTTTCCTTCATCATCAGTCATCCTCTATTGGATCAAACAAATCACCATATAAAAATGGTCCAGTATCTCCCATCTTCTAATAAAAATCACAGTTCCTTGACCCACAAACTGCTCTATCTACATTTTTCTGTGTGTCTGTAGAGCAAATTTAATTATCTTTTTTTTTTTTTTTTTTTTTTTTTGCTATATCTACTTCCTGGCATCCTCTTTTCCCTGGAATGTACTATTGGGAAACTTACGGGGCTTTCACCCCCAGCACTCCCATCAAAACTGTGTTCTGTGGTCACCAGCCTCCTCTACATAGCTAAATTCAGGACCATGTCTCAGCTTTTAGGAGCTAGACCATCAGGCACAATTCATGAAGCCTCCCTGCCTGTCACATCATCTTCCCTCAACTTCTGTTCCTTTGGCTTCCTTTTCAGTCTTTTCTTCCCACCCCCAGAATCAGGGTTTCTCAGCCTCTGCACTAAAGACATTTCAAGCCAGATAATTTTTTGTTATGGGTTTTCATCCAGTGAATTGCAGGGTATTTAGCAGTGTACCTCCCCTCTGCCCACTGGATACCAGTAGCACAGGCTTGCACCCCTCCAATGAAGGCAACCCCAAATGTCTCCAGATCCAACCAGATGTTCCCTGGGAAGCAAAATCATCCCCACATAAGAACCCTAAATGGAGCAGTGGCCTAGGGCTCAGTGCTATGCCATCTTTTTTCTTTATCTGTACACAGGGTGAACACTTCCTTACCATGATTTAAACACTGCTTATATGCTGAAAACTCCAAAGTTACACCTCTACCAGTTTCTCTCCAGGTTCGAAGAGCTATATTCCCCACTTACAAGTTTCAGGGAATTCTCAAGCTTAATGTAACTAAACAATTTTTTTGTGCCTTTTCTAAACCCATTTCTCTACCAATTTTCCCTATATTAATACTTGGAACCATCTTTTACCCAACTGCTCAGGCAAAAGTCTATGAGTCATCCTTGATTACTCTTCTCTCACAACCTCTCTGAAGTCACATTGGTTCTACATATCCTGAATGTTTCCATGTCTCTCCTCCTCCATACAATCCAGATTTCACCATCTCTTTCCTGGACGGTATTAACTGCCTTCTTCCTGCACCTGCTTGTTGTCACTGTCAGTTCTCCACACAGAAGCCCAAGTGATCTTTTAAAAATGAAGATTTGGTCATACATTCAATGATCTGCTCAAAATAATCCAGTGACTTCTTATCACAATATAAAAAAAAAATCCCACTGTTACCTGACTGCATCTACCTCTTGGACTCTATTTCCTGCCACACTGATGTTCTTGTTACTTGCAAAGACCAATTTTTTCCTGCTTTAGGACCTTTGTACTTTCTGTTTCTTTACTTGGATGCTTTTCTCATCCATGGTCATATGACTGACTTTCTTATTCATTCATGTCTGCTGAAATATCACTGTCATCATAGGCCTTTATAGCCCACTCCAGTAAAATGCTATCTCACTCACCCTCCATCACTTCCTGACTACTTACTCTCCTTTTCGTTTTCTTCAAAGCACTAATCTCTACATGAAAGTATATATTTTGGGGGTTGACTTGTTTATTATCTGTCTCCTCCACTATGTGTAAGTTCCATTAGGTCAAGGAACTTTATCTTGCCATTGCTTTGTCCCCAAGGTCTGGAATGGTATTTGGCATATAATAGATACTCCATTACTATTTGTTGAGTATACAAATGAAAAATGAGCAATCTATTTAGAATACAAGTTTGGCTTTATTAAATAACTAGGTAACAAATTCAGTAGAAGTAGTGATCCAGAAAACAGGCAGATTGTGATAGAAGGTGTTCTGAGCATCCCTCTTTGGAGCAGGGCAAAGCCAGGTTTAGTAGAATCTAAAGTTTACACATTTTGGCAGGCCCACTTTAAGGGAACAAAATACATAACTAAAGTACAAACTTACATATATGTGAAACTAACTGTGAGTGACATAAATAAGTCCCATTTAACCCAAGCCAGTGTAGTAAGTCCAACTCAATTTCTCTTTAGCCAAATCCCCAAAATGAAAAATACACTGCCGTTCATTTCATCACCAGCTAGTCAAAAGGAATTCAGAACAGAGAACGACAGCAGTCAACTGATTGATTGCTGGTGAAATACATTACTTTTGCTAATTTTACAAAAAAAAAAAGAATATATGAATGTGTTTCTACAGCTCCCTCTAGGGCCATGAATGCAAGAGGGGGCCTTAAATCCTCCTCTGCTTCTAAAGAAGATACCACATTATTAGTCCCAGTTAGCCCAGTAAAAATGTGCAGTTGTTAGCACTTCCAGGCACAGGTTCCCTGGCTGCATAAAATATCTGTACCCATAGTCCTGAAAGAAGAGACTGACACTCCTCCAAGAGCTGGATTGAATGAGATCCTCTGACACTCAGTATTTCCAGGTCATTTCTAGAGATGATAAGAGCAGGATCATAGGGAGTTCAGTAAGCCTTTTCCTTTCTTTTCCTCTTGACAAACTCCCAAAATACTCTCAAGTAAAGGAATGTTAATTGATGTTTCATTTTTTTAATGATAAAAACTATTATTTATTGAGTGCTTATTACATACCAGGCACCTGTCCTTTTTACATACCCTGATTCTTACAGAAACCTGTAAAGTTTTTTCCTATTTTTACAAATGAAAAAAATGAAATACAAAGACGTTCAGTAATTTACCAAGTAAATGGTAATTGTTAGGAATCTGTAATTTTAAAAAAGCCTTTTAAATAATTTTTTAAATCAATGGTAAAGACTGAATATTTTCTAGACTAAATTAACATAAGCTTCTGGTTGTGTTATTTGTGGAAATTAAATCGTGACATTCTATACGGATTCTGCATTTTTAATAAACCTTAGTAAGTTTTGGCCATAAAGCCCGGGGGAATGCTTTCTGACTGGAATTAACTACATTTTTACATAGAATCCTTTGAGGAGTAATTCCACTGGCCTTTATCTTGTCAGGTATTGATTTTGTGTTTAAATTTATTTTCTCCTGCTCTGCCTGAGCTGTGGCCAGAAATACAGTGATACAAGATCTTGTAACTTCTGGTTGGAGTGGTTTCAGAAAATAACTGACTGAACAGGTTTTTGTTATTTTTACCATGTGACAGGAATAAAGCAGTCACTAACAACTGTGTTTATTATTCTAACTAAAAACAGTCAGTGCCACATAATTCCAAACCCATCTTTGTATTTCCAGCCTGATAATGTTATCCAAAGGGCCATTTTTCATAACATAGTATGTTTTATGATGTTTCTTCTCATGCTCTTTTAACTTTATTCATCTAGTCACAAATTTCAAATGTAATCTGATTTAACATCATGTTGACACATAATGCAGTAATACTTTATTCTTTCTATTTAGATGTTTGGAAACTGGACATTTGGCACTTTGGTTTTCACAGTCATGGTGATTACAGTCACAGTAAAGGTATGGTACAGAAATTAGAAACATGGGTAGGTTTCATGTCTGTATAATTCATAGTTAATTTTCTTTATTTCATTAGCCATTGATAGCTATTTCCCTTTTCCCTTTATAGTCATGAATAATTTCACTGATTGCAATTTTAATAATTCATGTAAATTTTTGTCAAATCCTTTTTTAAGTTCATTAATTTGGAAAGCCTCAGGTGATTTTTATGGTTAAATAAAGGTTAATCCCACAGTACTTATCTCTGAAATTTTGCTTCTCTGTATATAATGCTAGACAACAAAAGTTGTTTTACAGTTGAGAATAAAATACTTACAAAATTTAGTGCTGCTCCCTCACAAAAGAAAAATTATTATAAACTTGAAATTGTCCAATTTCATACCAGGACCCTTTCATTAATATTTATCTTCTGAGGGATTTTACCATAGGAACATTAATCACTTACTATTAGTACATTTTATTCTTGAGTTTTATCTGAAAGGTTAAGGTAAGTATTATTTATATTAAGGATTTTTTTTTTTTTTAAGATGGCTTTGGAAACTCATTTTTGGACCTGGATCAACCATCTTGTTACCTGGGGATCTATTATATTCTATTTTGTATTTTCTTTGTTTTATGGAGGGATTCTCTGGTGAGTGACTATATTGTATTTTTATTATATTGACTCAACTCTAATATTTATTGTGTGATAGATTATATTATGTACCAATTCTGCTCAAAATAATTTTGAGACCCTATACTAATAATAAATTGACTCCTTTCAATTGGTCTTTGATATGGAGAAAAAAGAAACTAACAATTACTAAATACATTCTAGGTGTTTTACCCAGGATACTAGATGATTCATCACAATAATCTTATTTTCCCCATTTTTTCTATAGGAAACTGAGCCCCAGGATCACAAAAGTTAAAAAGTAGCAATGCTAGAATTTAAACCCCAATTGTTTTACTCCATAATAAATGTTCATTATACTTACCATATTAGCTCTAAATTACTTATTAGTGTCAGTAATAAAAAAAGTCACATAGAACCATTACATTTTCATGAATGAGTTAACTTTTCATCCAAAAGTGACTATTATGCTTCATCTTCATTTGTAAAATCAACTATTGAGCATCTCTGATAGATTAAAAATTAATGCCTTTCCTAAGATTCCTTGGTAAGTGATGGATAACTAAAGTCTCTCATTTGGAGAATTTATATTTGCCTTTTGTGTCTTTGATCCCTGTATCAGGCAAAAAATTACCAAAGTTAGGCAAAAAAAAACTTGAATTAGTTAACTAACTTCCACTTAGGATCATAAAAGGATATAGGAATATCATTTCCTTATGATGTGTATTTGTTTTTAATCCTCTTTATTTCTCCATATTCTTTTGAGGTGATGTATACAAAAACCCAAAAAAGAGTATCTTGAACAGTACCCGCAAACTGTGTAGAACAAGTATCTGTGAATTCATTTATTTTAAAATGTTTATAGAGGAGAACCTCTAAGTAGAGCTTTTCAACCTAAAATTTGGGTCATTAATATTTAGTTGCTTAGTAGAGAATACTTTGTTACATACTTTTTCTTGGTCTCTTAAGTCTCTATAATGACAATTCTTGTGATATCCTACTACTAAGAGTTATCTAGTCAACTACTTGCCACTTACCTAATATTAAAAACTGTAGTTGTCATTAAAAGTAATTGGATTTTATTTTTAACAATTAAAGTCTATCTTGTTTTATTAGTTATTCAATTAATTAAATTATACTGATTCCAAATTTTGGCCATTTTTCTGCAATACTCTTAAAATTATAACCTTCAAATATATTGTTTACATAATGTCTTGATTTAAGAAACTGTCTTGTCAGCTTCTACTTTTACTAAGCCCATTTTCTTTCTTTGTAGGCCATTTTTGAGCTCCCAGAATATGTACTTTGTATTTATTCAGCTCCTGTCAAGTGGTTCTGCTTGGTTTGCCATAATCCTCATGGTTTTTACATGTCTATTGCTTGATATTGTGAAGAAAGTATTTGACCGACAGCTCCATCCTACAAATACTGAAAAGGCCCAGGTACAACTTTTTATATACAATACTGTTTTAATTAAGGGTCTTTTAACAATGAATAGCTGTCATTACAATTTGCTTATGTCAGAAAATAAGAGACTGTCCATTCCTGTATCAACTATTTTGCAATATAAATGCTGTTAAATCTGATATTCTTTAAAGTTATTTCTTGGTTTATTAATTTTATGACTCTTGTCAATTTATAATTTTTTTGAATTACATTTTGTTACGAATAGAATTCTAGGTTTTCAAATATAAAACTTGTTATGTCCAGATAATAATAGTATGTTTTAAATAATACTGTCACAGTATACTATTAGAGGTATGTAATTGGGATATATATCCATGTCTTTAGAAACATCAGAATTCAAGTAATACTTTTTCAGCTTATATTGTTTTCAGCAAAAGAATATGAAATAAGTTCTTTAACCTAAGTAATTTTTACAGAATGGATTTTTATAAAATACATTCTCACTAAAACTCATTTATAAATATTAAAGCACAGTAGGTATTAACAGTATCAAACATAGTGTTTAAGAATATGGTCTTTCGTGCCTGATGATTCTCAGTTCAAAATCTAGTTCTACCACTTGGTAGCCCTGCAACTTTAAGTCTCAGTTTTCTCATGGGTAAACTGATGGTAGAAACATCTATTTCATTACCTTTGTAATGAGAATTAAATGAAATAATGTTCAAACACATAGTAGATGCCCAAGAAATGGCAGTATTTAGTTGAATGTTCCTTTTTTACATATCTGCTTATGCATGAACTAGAAAGCTATCTTAATTTGTCCTATTAACTGTGCCATAGCACTGGATATGTATCCTCAACTATCTAATGAGCTTTCGTGCCCTGTAAACACTGAGTTTATTAACCATTTAATTCTGTCTCACTTGAGTTTTTTTCTGCATGTGTGGGATATACCAAGCAAATTTTGTTTAAATTTGGAAATTCAATTGCATATTCTGCAAATACATAACTGCTCCCTAAGTATTTAGTGATTTGAATTAAGCTTCCTAAATCAGTGTATTGGTTTTAATTTCAATTGATCATATCAGCATTTCTTTAGCATTCATTTGCTTCAGTAACTGAATCCTAGCCAGTATATATTTTAACACCGTTGAAGTAGCATAGGCCTCTGAAGACAGACAAACTTAATTCAAATACTGTTTTAACCATTTACAAAATGTATGTCCTTAATCAAGTCATTTCCCTAAGCCTCAGTTTCCTCCTCTGTAAAATCAGAATAATACTTACTGCCTTACATGATTGTTAGCAATAGTGAACATAAAAGGACCTCATGCTGGGCCAGATGTAATAAGTTCTCAGTAAAAATAATTATAAGGATGATGAGGATGTTGCTCTGTGATACTCATCTCCAAATGGGACTCAAAAAACAACATGCGTAATTGATTACTCTCTCTATATATGCATGTATTTATATCAGTATGGACAAATTTTTTCACTCTGCAATATATTACTTAAATATGTATCAGAAACTTTTGCCTATCTTTTTTCTAATCTTCAAAGATAAATATTTAGAGGGAGCTGTTTTTAATACATTGTCTATTATACTTTTTCTAGACCTTTTTGGAGAACATATTTGTCCCCTTGTCTAAAGTTATATTTCACCAAAATATATTAATGATGTCACTTTAAGAACTTCTTTATAAAAATAATCAGATTTCTTTACATTTATCCTTAGAAATTATACATGAGGCAGAGCATTTGCAAACTTATGATGTGTTTCTGTGGATATTTCTTAAAAATAATAAGAGGTGATAATATTTGTTCTTATTACATTTACTGTAGACTCTTTTTAAAGAATTACATAGGAAATATTTGGTACCTCAAGGTGGACCCTTAAACAAGAAGTAAAAAGTATTTTATATGTATTCGGTTCTTTTACCATAGGTTTAAGTTGATTAAAAATGGAATGTTCAGTAAATCAATCATTTTATCTGTGTGTGTGAAAGCCAGTATAATCTGCCTTTTTGCCTCACTAAATTCACTTTGAAATGAATTCATCAGATGTTCTACTATGGTCTAATCCAAAGAGAAAATCTCTACTTCTCAAGAATCTTCAAGCTGCTGGGTTTTGTTTTGTTTCTTTTTGGCTAAAACAAGCAGTGTATAGTCATTCATATGCCATGTGTGACATTATTCCTTTGCCATAGGCAGTAATCTTTATTCAGCCTTACTGTCACCTCTGATTTCAAATGACGATGAAATGATTAGAAAGTTGTTAGTTACTTCATTGTTTACCATAAGTAGCAAAAAAAATCATATCAAAAGAACAGTTGTCAGCATTTATTTTGAGCTTTTTGTTCAAGCATAACGATGTGGTATTAAGAGTAAAGAATAAATTCTTTTGATGGCAAAGCCAACGGCCCTACAAATGTCAGTCATATATGTGTACCATGTATGATATTTCCTACTCTTATACGACCAGATGTCTTTACAAAGCTTGTCCTGTGTCTGTCTCTTACGTGATGAATACAGCTCACTGACTTGTATGTCCATCCCTTTTCTGTCCACTTATAGATGTACTCCAACACAGTTGCTTTAAGTGACGAGTTCATCGCACTGCAGCCATTGTCGAGGGCAAGGAATCAGCTGAGCAAACTTAGGTAGAGTAGGAGGAGTAGAACCTTGTTAATTCTTCTGCATGCAAAAGGTCAATTAAACAATATTCAAAAGATGGGCAGAGGCATGAATTAAGGATGGGACATTGTTGTTAATACAGCTCTGTTTCTAATTTGACCTTTATTAGTACATATATTAAAACTAAAAAATACATCCATTTCTTCTTTGAGATGAAAATTCAGCATGATAACACGACAGAGATCTGTACCTTGCTATATATTTTACATCTTAGCTATCTTTTATAGCACAATTCCAATGCTTCTGCTTGTCATATTATTCATATTTAAGAATGCTTCTGCATGTTGATTAATTTAAGCTACAGAAATTTATCATCAAATTTAAAGTTTTAAGTTTCAGTTACTTGAAAATAAGAGTTGCCCATTTTTGTCTTGCCTTAATCTGTGTTGTAAATACATGTGTGTGTTTGTCTTTGTACACTGTAATGGTTGCTGAAGCATTTCACACCCTTACTACTGTTTTGTTCATCTATAAATTGAACAGTGTGTTTTATATCTCTTTCATACACTGTTATCTTCACGGAAGTCCATTCTCACAGTTTCCACAAAAAAATAAACAGTAGTCTGTAAAGATGTTTTTTGATGGGAGAGAATGAAAACTTAAATTCTAGAACTTTTGATATTAACATACCAAAACTGTGTATTAACTTTGACTCCAGTCTGAAGAGAAAAAGTGATATAACTAAAATATTTATTTGTTTTTAGTTTCGGCACTCTTCAGTTTCTTACCCTGTCACTATCTTGTAGATTCTTAATCATATATATTTTCTAAATTCTTTTATTTTCAAAGTTTCTAATCTGCCTACATTCACTTGATCAATGGCTCTGACAAATCATTGCTTAAGTAACCTATTAATGTAACTCAGTGGGTTCATAATTTTGAGCTGCTTAAAAGTTTTGTCAGACCTTTCAGTTTTATTCTTAATAGCCTCAAGATTTTTAAAAATATTCTACTTTGAATTACAAAGGTATAATAATTGTGGGTGAATATACAAATGGATATTTAAGTGGGAGTCAACTAAACTTAATGTTTTAAAAAAAACTAAAATCAAAACACATTTGAAGATTTGCCTTCACCTTTGGTTGAGCCAAGTATGTGTATCACATTTTATTCATATGTGCCTTTTTGAAAACAGTATCACATTTTCGAACATCTAATTATGTAATTCTAAGGCAATAAGAATGCTCATTATTTAAAAAGAACACTGGCAAACTCTTTTGTCAAGTGAAGATAACTTTTGCAGTGTGAATAATCTTAATACTCTCATGAAATCATATTTTCACATATGTTGGTTTAGATAAAGCCACATTTTTTGAGCAATAATAGACTAAAAAAGAATGAGGTAAAAAGATCATAAGTTAAATCCCAGTCTCTGTAATAATGCAATAAAGTAGTGTGCTTGACATTCATGTGTAAAAGAACTCGGAGAGTAGGTTCCAGTGGTCAGAAATAATGATTGGCCTTTGTGCAAACCCCTCCGCAATCAGGCGGCAGCCCGCCGGGGAGACAGCAGGCCTCATGCTAGTGCTGCGCTTGCTTCAGCTCCGCTTCTCTGAGCCTCAGGGCTCTTCACCTGTCAAAGGGTCATTTTACGTACTGTGGTCTTTTTACTTAATATCAGCATCAGAAAAAAACAAAAAAGAAGATACTTTGTTCAACCAAAGGGCAGGCAGAAATAACAGTTGTTTAAATGAGCAGTGAGCGACCACTGGGTCGGCATTTACTCATAGCTGAATGAAGACCAAATGCCCACATACATCTGTTTGCCGATGCGTCCTGCTTGTTTTCAAACCTTAAATGAGGTTAGTACTCTTAAGAATTGTAACACAAAACTTTTAATTTTCTTTTGAATAAAAGTTGATACTCATCTTGAGTATTTTTCCCTCCCCTGTATTATAGGTAAAGCTGTAATAATCTGTCTTCGCATAAACTTAGTGTACCTTGAAACCAAGGAGTTCTACTACTTTTTTTTTGTATATATGTAAGAAATTCACTCTAGCATTTTTTTCATAGAAATAATTATTGATCAGTCCTAAGACTGAGAAAACACGTAGTAAGGAGGAAAAATATGGTTTTTATTCATTGAGGGCATTTTCTTATAATTTAAGAAAGGTTAAAATTAACATGGCCATGGGCACATAACTCCTTAGGAGAATATAGAAAAAAGCAAAGAATAGAAATTTGTATAAATTAGTTGATACTAAAAACTATATTTCAAATTAAGGGTTAAATAATTTTGTTAAATAAATCAAGCCAATCCCACACACACGTCTAACATTTGAAAGACCTATGTGTGGCACCCTTCTACTCTGCTAAAGTACATTTAGAGAAGCCTTCTGAGACAGGAGCATGAGAAGTGTGAATGGGACAAACCTTTGCAATAAGAATCCTAAATCTTGGTGGCAAGGCTTTAAGAGAAGAAACTGAATTTTATTGAAGGAAACCTGCTTTTAATTTAACTCTGTGCACTGGAAAATCATGGCTTTATTTCGTATGCTTTGTCGTATACCCCTTAAGAAGCTGCTATCAGCTCTCTTTTGTGATAGTGAATGAATGTGGTGGTGTGTGAACATTCATTTGTGCCTCACAGCTTGTGGACCCCAACTTGCTGTTTGACCCTAAACCTATATACAGTGAGAGTATTGTTCTGTAATATGAGACTTGTTGCTTTTCTGTCCTTCCAGATGGAAGAAGATAAGGGTTCAGTCAGCTCAGCATGTGACTTTGCTGGAAGCAGGCACAGAGGGGAGGACAGTAGACACCTGCTAGCTGAGGCTTGCGCCAGCAGGACAGTCCTTGCGCGCACTAGGTAGTACTGCGCTCGCTGGACCTTCCTGGGGACCCAGCCGCTGAGTTCTCACGCTCGGGGCATGCTATGGGAGAACTGGCCCCACATTTTAGTTTTTACTTTACGAATTCCTTCACTGTTTCTCATATGTTGTTTTTGTTTACTTGTTTTCATTTTTTGTGATCTTCACATTTTTTTCTATGTCCATTCCCCATATGTTACTAATCTTGAGTGCTTAGACTTGGCACTGAACAATTTTCTATGAACTGATATTCACCAAACTCTCAGTTCTTACCTTTCATAAACTGTCATTGTTCTACCTTTGTAATAAAAAAAGCACAAATTGATTAGGACTTGATTCACTCCCACCTTGAGGAATAAACTCTAACAACCACTTATAGACTGAATTGGAATATGCAGAATATTTTGAATGGTGGTAATTATGGAGGATAAAAATTCTTACCACTAATAATTATATTCTTTCTTGGACTGTTTGCCATTTTGTGTATCATAATTACTGGTCAAGAAGGTGCTATTGCCTCATCTGAGATAAACTTTTGTAAACAGTGGAACTTTAAAACAAACCTACTTGAAGACTGTAAATCTTTACTATAAATCAGACTCAGAGAACAGGTATAATAATTTGAAAAATCATAATTATTCTGGAAGACATATTCAAAAGAATTCTGAGTTTTTGTTTTAGGGTGCTTCATATGAATATAATACAGTTATTTTGATAAATATGGAAGGATTTTTGGTTTTTAAAATATGCCCTGTTTGAGCTGCAGAGAAAATTCATCTGAAGAGCTGTCTGGGTAGAAACGGAGCTAGCTAAGATTTATATTATACCCTGGATTACCCATGAAGCAGATAATCCACTTGGGACCAGACTATACTAAAACTGTAAAATTATGTCCTCTGTGATAAAAGTTCCCCAAAGGTTCAAGGTCAAGCCAGTATTTCACAAGACATGGGTCTGGTGCTGCTTTAAGTGTATTCAAATATGTGGTACAGTTGAAAACAGGCTCTTAGAATGTTCCTATTAAATAATAGGGGCCCTGTTGTGGCTACTTTTACAAAGGGATGATAGGTGAATTTTCTCATCGTCCTGTGACATGGTGGTCTCTTCCTATAAACAAGAAGTCAGATGAACCCTCAAACCATCAATGTGATTTTAGTAATATTTCTGGGGGTATTACCCTGATCTGCAGTTTTTTTCTACACATCATTGAATTTTAATTAGTTAAATGAAATATATCTTGAATATTTTTCTTCTCATATATTTATGCCTTTGGCATATATTTTGAGATAAAAATCAGTCTTAAAAAAGAAAGTGTTGTATACTATCCCTCTTCTGTTTTTTTCTGTCTTGAAATGGGAATTGTTTCTCCAGTCAAAATTTGGTCAACATTGCCAAATCAGGCAGAGGGTCACACTGAGCCCTGAGTATTGCCATGGACTAGGGTGTTATCTTCTCCCTCTATTGTCACCTGTCTTTTAAGACTCTAGTGTTTCATCATCATCTTGTCTCTGGCTCCACTCTGGATGCTCTCTCTCCAGCTGTAAGTAGCAACCATAGGGATGTCAGCAGGATGCTAGGGCTGCTGGACCAGGGTGCTTAAGCCTCAGACCTGCCTCCTGCCACCACCAACGACCAAAACATTCTAAATAGTTTCAGCCAACTGCAAGTCCCCTTCCTCTCCTTCTGTGACAAAATGCTTGCAGCTACTGCCTTATTTAACAAAACAGTGAACTACAAAAGGAACAGAAAACCTTACTGGCCTGTGTAAGTTGTTTGCCGCTAAAAGCTACTTTCCTGAATGACTAAAATTGTGTAAATAGAATTGAACAATTAAAAGAGTAATAATAAGGCTGCCACTGGTGGCAAGACCTGCATGCATACTGGATAAATACGAGTATGCTTTCAACACCTTATAAAAGTAATGTTATTTTCAAATCTGTGCTGACTTATTGAACAGCTTTTTCATCAGGAGATTAAAATGAAGAAAAATATTAACATTGACATCATTTCTACCAAACACTGGCATGCCATGAGGGATCTAGAAAATTGATTTTTTTTTTAAGAAAACTGAATTCTTAAATCAGCTGGACCATGGCTTAGCTCACTAATTAGTGCTATTCTAATTTATCCTCATCAATACCATCATTGATATGAAAGTAGTGGAAATAAGAGCAGTGAGCCCAAATTTATTTCAAAAGGCAAGTTCTGAAAAGATGAACATTTCTATTAGCCATATATAGTCATGTTAATCTCCATAGTTGTTTGCTTGGCAGCCCTTCTGTCTCTAGTTATGTGGTGGAGAGTAAGTCTTACCAGTAAATCAGAATTTCTGGTAAATTAAAAGCTACTTCTTAGAACTACCAGGTAGGGTCTCACTCCCAGTACTTGGCTTTTTTTCTTTTCTAGTGTTTATAAGTAGTACAAAAAGAAAACTAATGATCTCCTTTCCTTATATTGAATGAAATGAGATCTGAATGTTCCACCCCAGTCTCACCCCCAGTTATACAAGCAGTTGTGGCTACATGTCCTCCAGCTGGGCCCCAGGCCCTGAAAATGAGATCATAGATGTGTGTATATGTGGGAAAGTGGTAGAGAGAGGAGGTTTGCTAGAGGGCAGTGTAGGATTTTCCATAGGTAGCTTTAGGGAAACATAATTAACCAGTATTTAGCATTTCAAAGGCTTTTTTTCTCTTTAGGGGAGAAAGGAAATATTTTTGCTTAGTTCAGAAGGTGAGCTGAAGAAGTCATTAATAACATTTTTGACATTTCAAGATATTTCATCTTTCTGTTGGGTTGCCCATATATTAATACTTGTCCCTAGGTTTTAAAGTGAAAGGTGATGAATGCAAAGCAAGTTAATTACCTTAAGTCAGACCCAGACCCAAGCAGTGTTCTGCACGTATGTGGCCACTCAGATGCTGCTGACCTTATGGATATCTTCTTTAGTGAATCCTGTCAACTGGTTGAGCACCAGCTACGTAGGCAAAGCACATGCTGTTAGACTGCCTGCCAGACTTCTTACTCTCTCAACTTTCTGACCTAGTTCAGTGCACCCCAGGTAAATATGGTGAAGAACCAATTTATTGTTTAGTTGTTTTGTTTTTTGTTCATAATTTCCAGTCCATCATTGACCAATACTTTTATAAAATAAAATTTAATTACTAGGAAATGAAAATTTTTAAATATATAAAATAAGCTCTAATTTTTAAATTATTAGACTCCACAATCATAAAAGTATTCTGTCAAAGTGCCATAAAATTTTCTAATTTCTTACTCTCACAACCAGAAACACTTACCTCCTCATGGGCCAGTAACAGTGTTTTCACACCAGCACTGATCCATGAATCACTCTTGGACTCACACTGGTCTTCTTACAAGGGGGCATGAGTAACATGGGGGGCATGCTCACACAACTTGCTCATACTTAGGCTAAACATGTTCTGAATACACATCATACTTTTCTACTCACACATAATTACTCATTCTTCTCACCTAGCCTGGAATGGTCTTTCCCAGCTACTAAAATTCTATCCAGTCTTCAAGATGTATTGCAGATGCTATCTTTCTCATCAAATCTTTCGTGCCCTCTCACCAATACCAGCAGCAACTGGGTTTGAGCTTTCCCTCTCTTTTTTGATATTTGTAGTCCACCTCATACCATAATTTAAGAAGGCAGTGTAATGGCATTATAAAGAGACTTCGGCTTTGAATCAAAGACTCAGCCCCCAGCTGGTTAACCTTGAACAAATTCTTAACCTCTCTATTTCTTCATCTGAGAATGTATATGAGTATGGTACCTGTCCCAAAATTTTTTTTATAAGTTTTAAATGAGAATAATCCATGGGAAGCACCTTGCATAGTAACTGGCACATACATAGTAAGCATGCCATTAATATATCTGCAATTATTATTTGTTCCTGATTGATCTCCCCGCCCCCCCATCCCCACCCCTTACCTTAACTCATTAGATTAAGGGCAGGGTTGCTATCCCCTGTAGGAACCAGCACAGGGCCTTGCTCAGAAAATAAGTGTTTGTGCCATTTAAGTGATGCAAACAAGCAGTGGAATAGAATCCAGAGAGAAAGAGATTACTGACAGTTGGAGAGTTAAGGGAGGTTGCATGGAAATGGTGGTATTTAAACTGTACTTGGTGTAGAGGTCAGTGTTCTGACCCTAATTGGTCCCTTACACGTACCCACAGGTAGGGAACACTGACTGGTTGGCTGAGAGGATATGTCACAAGTGCACTGGAAAGTAGAGAAAGAAAGGCACCTGAGGTCAGCTTATAAAGGGCTTTAAAGGCCTCCTTGAGGTGTTGTACTTTTCTCCTTTGGGCATGTGAGAGCTCTGGAGTCCTGGTTTCCTATGGAGGGTGACTCTGAGGTGGAGAAAACTGGAGCCCAAGGACCTAAAGAGAAAACTAGGAAACTGATGAAATCCTGTTACCTAAACCAGCATTTCCTAAACTTCCTCTGAATATTGATGTTCCTCCTGGTATTGATTAATGTTCTCCTCAGGCAGGGGGTTGTTTCCTGGAAAAACAAGTTTGAGAATTGTGCTATGTCTGGCTCTTCCCTGGAGAATGACCATGCATCCTAACTTATGAGAATCCGGTACTCAGGAAGTCTGTTTAGACCTTTGTTGAACTAGTGTTTCCAAAACTAAATTGACCATAGAACTTTTTTCATGAAATGATTATACACATCTTGCAAAACACAGTTTAAGAAACAGTACCATCAATAGTACCACCAAATCAAGGGTATTATAATGGAAGAACACGTAAAATTTGGCTATTTCTCAGTGCATAACAGATCCTAGGACATGGGTACAAAATCCCTGAGTAGGGATTTGCAGGACCTCACCAGTTGCTTAGGTTCGGAATGCCCAACTGTCGACATTCCCTCACATCTGTCTCTTCTGTCCATTGTGAGCATCTCCACAAATGTCCCCTGTTCCCATGCCTGCACTGGACACTTGGTGATTCCCAACCTCTGTGAATTGCAACACTCTAATGAATCTATTTTTGTTGTTCTCCTTCCTCTATATTTTCTAAAGATTTGTTAATGCATTATGGTATATATGTAGAGGAAAGTAAATGAAAATATGTTTGTTTAAATGACAACCCCTGAGAAATTTAGGATAACCCTTGACTGTCACAACCAGGGTTGGAATTCATTGGGTGCTCTGTCATACCATTTTTTTCCCCTCATTTTAACAGGATTAAAATTATTAGTAGTATGGCTTTAAGTTTTCTTGCTGGATTATGTATGCCGGAATCAACATAAATCTTTCATACTTTCAGAAATTAATTAAATTTCAAATCTTTATAGTACTACTTAGTCACTTGTTTAACAGATATTACTACATGTACTATCAGTTAATTTTTAAAATGCAAGATGAGCTGGTTATGTGCATGTTTGGCTCTTAATAGCTACTTAGCAATTTAAGGTAAATGATACCCATGTTCAGGGATAATTATGGAATGCTGCATTTGGAGTGCTTAGAACCTGGCATGTAGTCAACATTGGATAAAGTGATTGCTGCTATTGTCGTCTTCATCGTTGTTGAAGATTGGGGTTTGGTACTGCCTGGTTGTTACTTCCCAGTCTTCAAAATAGTTCACACTCCACAACTGAAATCACAGGAGCGTTTCGCCTAAGATCCGTTAAGTTTCTGAGTGGTTGATGTAAATCATTTGACCACAATAAATTACTTTAAAGGGTATTAAAATCCAAAATCTTTGCAAATTTAAATAATATAGAGCTACTTGTTTATATAATTATTTTATTCAACTTATAATTTAGAACACAGTGCCTTTTAAATGTTTTTGTATGATTACCCTTAAAGCCTTCCATACATTTCCATATTATAGAAAACATATTTATATACATTACTTTTGGTTTTAATGTGCTTTTCGTAATTTTCTTAAATGCTTTTTAGAAGTCCAAATCTATAAATAACTCATTTTTTTTTTTATGCTTCAACTCCTCCAGCTTACTGAAACAAATTCAAGTCTCAAGTGCTTGGACTCCATGTGCTGTTTCTCAGAAGGAGAAACAGCGTGTTCATCTGTTGGAAGAATGCTGGAACGAGTGATAGGAAGATGTAGTCCCACCCATGTCAGCAGGTGTGAAATTTCTCTGAGTAGCCTTTGCTGCAGATGAGTATCCTGTAAACTGGAACTGCATCTCTAGATACTTAATCAATCAGCAGCTGGTTTTACCAACTGAAACAGGAAGTGTGCTGTTTATTGGCACTGTTTGATGGTAGATTTCACTGTGTGGCTTTGGGGTAGGGAGTTCTTTCACTAACAGAAAGAGAAGGCACCTTTGAAAAGACTTTTCATCTAATGAACAAAAAAATTTTGCTTTACAATCTTCCTAAAATGTGAATAGGAATGTGTGCATGGTACTCTTACTTGGTCTTTATAACTTTCTTTTCTTGATTATACCTATACTACTTGTCTTGTTTCCTGTATTTTTGTTTGTTTTTTGTATTTACAAAATAATCTACACATAATAGTAAAATCAAAAGATTTTGCTGTTATTATTGTTCATGTATATTTTCTTCTCAGTCATTTGAGACTTGGAGGTACTTGTAAACACAAAAGGCTGTATTTCTGTTCTCCTTCCCCTTTTCTCCCTAATGAGGTTTTTAAATGAGTTTGATGTTTAAGTCTTTACTTGGCATATGTGGTCTAATTAAAAGTTTGTAAGTTAGAAAAGTTATTTAAGCTATAGTTTAGAAGAACTTAGCATTTTTGTCCCTTCCTGAATCTGTTTTCTGAACTAGATTTTTTGCTTTTGTGGATCATAACAAAATGCCATTTTTGTAAACAGCACTTAAGATTTTTTTTAAGTGATTCATTTCTTAAGAAAATTCATTTCTTCATACGTTTCCCCAAGAGACATACTATTTAGGGGATATTAAGGAACAGAAATCACTTTTTTCACACTTTGGTGTTCTTTAGATATATTCCCCAAATCAGAACAACAATGCATTGGTGTGCATGAAGGGCCCCAGGTGAGCAGGGATGGAGGGTGATTTCAGTGGTCACAGTGTGGCGCATGAGTAGTAATCACTTTCCACATGAGCCAGAAAAGATTGGAAAGTACGCCAAGAGCAGGAGGGAAAGGGTGGAGGCACTACTCTTACCTGTTGACAAAAGAATTTTTCATGTTTGGTTAGCTTTGTGTTTTATGAATGATAAGTATGATATCATTCATGTATCATAAAATTCAGGGAACTTTTACCAACAAACTTGCTAGTTCCCACTTTTAGTTATGGCCAAGCTTTATGGTACAGTTGCATCTATAAATAGCATTCCTATGTTAATATAACATCTGATTTCAATCCCCATTTATTGATTATAACATGATCAAAAATATTTCCATAGTGCTGTGATACCATTTTTGTAGAATTTTATTCCACATAAAAGAATTACCAGGAGCATTTTAATTTATTGGGACTTATATGTTATGACTTACACAACTGTATTTTAAAACACATTATAAGAAAGGAGTTCTGTTATGCACCCAGGCCGAATTTCCCACAGGATGTTCCATGAAGGACCTACTTTATATAATTTTACTTATTAAGACAGCTTTATTGCACAGAACTAAGGTGGGAGTTAGACTAAGAGACTACTATAGAACTTATACAGAATTTTCAAAAGGTCTACTTAAACAGGAAGTTCTCTTTAATAAGAGTCTACATCTTCACTATTAAAAATAAACTAGAATTAATTTTAAATGAACCAAAAAATATTTTTCTGCTTTATATATATTCCCATTTTCTTGATATCTGTTATTTAGGTAGTATGCCCCCATTATTCTTTACATAGCCATTTTTATACTGCATTATATCCCTTTTAAACCTGCTCAAGAATTACAGAATTATTACATCATGTTCTCTTAAAGGTTGCTGTTATCTATACATCTTTTTACTTAAAATTGTACCTACCATATTCTTTTCTGAAACTGTATTTTTTATTTCCTAGTAAAATGTTTAACAATAATTAATATCTTATTTGACAGACTATAAATACCTTTCTAGTTTTGCCCAACATGTCAAGTTATTATCAGTTGCTTTTGTCATTATCTTTTATCTTCAAATGAATAGCCTAAAAAGTCTTTGAAATCTCTTCATTTTTTCCTAATGGATAGAAATCATACAATATGCAGAATCACTTGGTGCTTTTCAAAGGGCTATATGAAAATTGTCGTAGATAATGAACATTTAAATTTTAAAATTCATTTTGATATATATGATCAAAGTGAGTTTTTGTTCTTTACACGTAATTGTTATTAGTGAGATATGTTTTCAATTTGGAACAGCCTCTATTCTACATTTCTATTTCATGTCTAATTTAAACAGTAGCACATGGCTGATTACTTCTGTACAGGATGTAAAAGCCCTTGGATATTTGTTCCATTAACATATTAAACATAAGAAGTAATGGACATCATTTGAGAAATACAGCTAGTACTCACATATGACAGGTTTCTCTGCTGATTAAACTTTTACCAACTAGGCACAGAAATTCTACTTATATTTTATTAATTGATGTTGTTATGCCATATTGCAAGCTCAGTTTCAAAAGTAGCATTTGGTGCTATATAAAAGATATGCCATGCTGTACCGTAAAGGGCAGTTTTTCGGCAGTAAATGATTTTCTGTATATATTTTACCAACAGTTACTTTGTCCTAATTAAAACTATTTTCTAAACAGAAAGGAGTTTATCCTAAATAAAATTATTTTCTAGATAGAAAGGAGTTAATAGCTAATATGTGGTTCAGGTGTCTAATGGTCTGTCAAATAAGATATTTACCGTGAATACACGTGTGCTTTGAAAAGATAAAAAATGAAGGACACCCTATCTAATGAGGCTCTTCTTTGTAAGCAATGTTTGGAAAAGAGGAAAAAATAATATAAAGTATTGGCAATTTGGGAGTAGAAATTTGACTCCTGTAATTGGGGTGTTGACAAAAAAGTGTTTTGTCAAGGTATCTGAGCATATTTTTTCTTGCACAATACTTTTAGGTATGTTCATAGTCTCATTTCATTCATTTTACAAATATTGAGTGCCTGCTGTGTATCAGGCACAGTTCTAGGTGCTAGAGAGATGGTAGTGAACAAGCCCTTCCTTTCAAACGAAAGAAGATAATTAGGTAAGGTTTTCTGGAAACTAGTAGAATCAGAGAACCTGTAAACTACTGGTATGGTTGTTACTTGTTTGTCTTCCTCTTTGCCAACTTTGTTAATTTTCTAGGTTCCAAACTTCATTATGACTGTGCTCACTTAATTGATTTAAACTTGAACTGCCTACAGAGTCTCTAGGAAACAGCAGATATTTGATAAAAGTGAATTTGGGCTGTTTTAAATGCTAGTCTCTTCCTCTAACAGCTTTGTCTCAGGAAAGTGGGAATCCTGGTAAAAATTACATAAAAATGTATTTACTAAGTGCTTTTAGTCATCTAAGAAAAACCACCTTTGACTTGGTAATCCTAATATTGACCTTGAAATAGGTTAGACTTTTTTAAGCATGGTAGGTTATTTTTGGTCTTGAGTTACTTTAGTTTAAATTAATACAGCTTCAAATAAATTATGTAATAAATTGCTTATGGACCATATCATTCAGACAGTAGCTAAGTTTTCCAGACCACTAGAGGATTATTTGTTCCTAGTTAAGTGAAAACCCTAGTGATTTACCAGATGTCTTTGATACCTATTGAATAAACCGTTTCCACATTCAAGCTACTTAATGCTAAAATATTGAAACAGAACTTATAACCTGAAAAGAGATACTAACAATATAATATGAACACACTACTATTTCATTCCAAAGCTTTTGGTAAGTGGGATTTTTGTTTGTTTGCTTCTGTAATGTCAAAATACAGACTACTTGCTTTTCAGTCAAATTGAATGTGCAAAACTCGTAGTAACATTTCTTATTAAGATTTTAAGAGCCTCCCCTCCTGCTTTATTACCTATAGAAATTGTTTTAATACAAATGAATGTCTGAATTTTGGATAACATTTTTATATGATGACTAGAGCATTATTTTTCCCAAGCTTTTGTATAATATAAATAGAATGTTCATTCAGTCCTAATGTGAAGAACTTTAACATTTAAAAATGAGTCAATTGGTGATCATTTTAATACTCAAATTGAATTTTGGTCCTAACTTGTAGAGTAAATTTTTTTCTCACTTAAAACATAGGTCCTGGTGAGCCAAACTTTTCTTTTATTGTTACTTTAGATCATGGAGTGCATCGGATCCTTTCTATACCAACGACAGGAGCATCTTGACTCTCTCCACAATGGACTCATCTACTTGCTAAAGGGGCAGTAGTACTTTGTGGGAGCCATTTCAGCTCCTTTTCTAAAGTTCAGTGTGACCATCCTGGTAATGGGCATACTAGCACTGCAGAATTTCTGAAATCTCTGGAGTAGTTCTTAACTACCCAGAGTTATAATGGCAAACAAAAAAAAAACATTAACATGAATCTGTCTCTTAAATCTGAACATTTGAAATATGTGAATAAAGAAACATTTTCCATCTCTTCTATCTGGGTTGTCCCTTGTGCTTGTGGGACTCCTAATGGCATTTCGGCCTCTTGCTAAGGTCACTATATTTTAACATCAAGGTAAAAAAGGAAGAGAATTCCTAGTTAATTGTATTTTTTAGTATTCACTTAGTTATTGAGTCTTCTATTTAAATCTGCTTCTGTAAATTATGCTGAAAAGTTTGCCTTGAAAACTCTATTTTTTTATTAGAGCTATATTTGAAGCTTTTCATGGGAAAAGTTAATGTGAATAGTAAGAAATTTTGGTCCCTCAGTGACCCATGTTGTTAATTCATTAGTGCTTTCTAAGTTCACGGAGCATATTAAGAGAATGCATTTCTAACAATTTTTTACTGCACTATGTGGGTAGTAAATATATACTAATACCAAACTTGCTCTAAATGTACTGTAACATCACCAGTAAAATTAACCATATACATGCAAAGGGTATATCATATCTTATATATAAATCAGGAATCAAGTCCATTCACCAAATTTCAAATTGATGTTTACTATTGTGATGGAATATGAGGAGTCTGTAGTGGGTAAATTAGATACCATTAGCATATTGTTATTTAATGTGTTTATCATTGGATCTTTTGCATGCTTTAATCTGGTTAATATATTTAAATTTGATTTTTTCCCCCACTCTCTCCCTATCTGAAAGCTCTGTTTATAGCATTTTATGACACTGTTGTAAAGTTCAGCTATATGAATAAAAAACAAGTTTGGATAGTATTTAAATACTGCAAATACTTTTAATTATACAGATCAAAATATTAGGGTAATTAAACCAATAAAAAGAGAAGAGACTTCATCTTTGGCTTAGAATTGCCCTACCTTTCAGTAAGCTAGATTTTAGAATAAAGAATTTCAGATAAGAAATTCTGTTATTTTAGCTTAGCATATGTCATCTAAATTGCTCCAGACCACCACAGTAAAGTGAAATTTGCCCAGTGCCGCCATCATTAGGCATATTTTCAGGCATGGCTGTGGAAAGTAAGTTACGGTCTAAAATGCTAGGTTTTAAGGGATAATGGCATTAGTAAGTTACCGTGCTGGAATGATTAATAAGGTATGTATTACTCTAACTCACTGCACTTCAATACTTAATTTCTGTCATGAATTTATCATATAGATCCAGTTTTAAAATTTGGAAATAATTATTGGTTTAAGAACTATTAGCCAGCTCTAAGCATATAATAATTATGTACCTATACGTTTAAAATTGTGTGGATACAGTTAAATAAGGTTCGCCAAAAGTTTCCCCTGGGAAGGTAATAATTCCTTTTCGTAGATTTATTGTGCAACCTTCCACCCCTCTCCCATTTCATGAATGTAAGACTTCTGGAATTGGGCCAGTAGAGTCAAGAATTAAGACTTGTCCTTGGTTCACTGGTAAATCTATTTTCTTGCTGATAATGTTTGTCTGTTACAATAATGCAAGGATTTTAGGTTATAACTTCAGCCTAAATACTAACTTTGAAAAATAGCCCTTCTTTAACTCAGATATTCCAAAATTGGGTTTAGGAAGATACTGTTATTCTGAAGATACATTAAAAGGATAATAAAAGGTACCAGTGAACACTTACCAGTTCAGGTTCCAAAACTGGAAATACTGCAGAAAATACTTAGTGAGTAGTTCAGCAGAGGATAATATGGAATTTGCTTTTTCTTAGAATGTCTTAAAAAATGTTCATATAGCAAAATAACGTTCAGTAGGCCAGCATTACATCTACCCTACAGTGTTGATTTGCCATCAGTTAAAATGACTACTGACACTAGAGAAGGACTACAAAGCCATCAGGTCATCTCTGACCACCTGCAGCAGGCAGGTCATCTAGCCTCTGTGGTGCTTAAGGTGTGACTGATGTAATTTCCTGCTTTCACTATTTGGAGTTAAGAACTTTGTATTTTAAAAAAGTAAATGGCAGCCACTGATAGCTCATCCAATTCTGTTTTTCAAAACCTATTCCATGTAAGGAAGATTATCTTATAAGGAAAGGGTTTTCTTCTATTTATTTAAGAAAGTAAGTGTCAACTACAAGCTTTCCATAGTTTTCTAATGCAAATATTCATATTGTAAAACTATTAGTACATAATTGGTAATCATAGAAAGTTCCCTCTTTGCACATTTTTTTAAAGCTTTTTGGAAGGTGCGATGTTGATAACTTATCTGCCAAAACCAGAGTAAGATGCTACATGTGTTACTGCTAGTTGGCCTCAAATCTATCTGCCTTGCTTGCGTTTTCCTGGTCTGAAGGCTGTAGCCCTAAAGATAGTAGCAAGCACCAAGTCAGTTTCCAGAATTGCCCATCAGCTGCTGTAGGTGACTCAGCACCATGCCTCAGCTTTAGCAAGTATCAGGCCCGCCCTAGGAGTAAAGTGTGGGCCAGGAAAACTACAGTGGCCCAGCCTTGCTGTGGGTGAGGCAAAGGGGGAGAATAAAACAGACTGAATTTCTTTTAACTTGAGATTTAATCTCCATAATGTCCAAAGGCTTCCCAGACCTGATCCAAACTCTGGCACTGTCCTGAACGGGAGATTAAACAGGCAAATCACCCTGTTAGGAATACTTCCACTTAGACCACGGTCACTTCTACTGCATAAGATTGTGAAATTGGGCTTGTGCGATAAGCTTGAGACTCCTGACAGGTCAAGGCCACTAAAAAGTTGGCAATTAATACCTGAAGTTTTTAAAATATGCTGCTCTCTGAACAGTTATTGTGAGCTGAGGAAAAAGGGAAAATCACCTATGTTTGTGTTTCTCTTGTAAAGATCCATTTGGGGGTATGATATATGCAGGTATTAAAAAACACACCAAAGAATTATGTATAACATGTTTTATTAATTTTGGTCCCCCTTTAGAGACATTTTTATTTCTATCTAGAAATGAATCATCTATTTTCATAAAGGTAGAACATTATTAAAGTGCTGTTTATATTCAAGATAACTTGAATGGTTTTCCTATAAAAATAGAGCATTACTAATGATATGTTTGTAATAGTGATGATGGATTTTTATGAGGAATTAGTAGCTGGAAATAATGGTAGCAACACTTACTTTAAAATTTTGGACCTCAGACACTGTGGCTGTCTAAATTCTTTCAAAATTCTCTGCATTGTTAGTAACTGTAGTATACTTATTGTACAGCTCTCAGTAATTTTTTAAAGTTTATGAAATTATATTAAATAAAAATTTTCCGATATAACAAGTGTTTTTCCATTATTTAAGCATTTTAAGCCTCTCTCTGCTCATCACAACCAGCACAGCCAAATTTGTTTCAAGTTAAATCTTACTACATTTACCCTCCTTTATAGCACAGGAATGCCATTATGCCTTCCACTTACTGCAGTTTTCAAAAATCTAGAAGTTCTTTGGTTACCCAGGTTTTATAGATCATCAGTGTAGCTCCTGAAAAGTGTCTTAATAGAAATCTACCATCTATAACGACAAACACAGTTCAAACCAGAAATGGCATCATTCACGAAAAGCTAGCCACTGTGAATTTGGAAGTCTTGGTTCATAGAAAACATGTGCTTTCTTTAAAATATAACTGATGTGGTGTATACTTACATATATGTAAGATACTCTAACCTCCTAGTGACAGTCATTATCCTAATGCTTCATCAGTTGCCAGTTAAAACACACACAATTGTTTAGGTTTATTAAGAAGGTAAGCTGGTTGTCTGCCCAAGTGTTAGTATTTGCAAAGGATGACAATGTGTGATCCATATAACGTATTTTTATTTCTGAAGTGAAATAGGAATATAATCCTGGACAAGTCAATTTAGACATCTGTTTTTATTTAAAAAGGAGTTTAAGGTTTGGACTAATTTTAGGGTAACTTCAGTCCTTTGATTGTATAACATGATGAATCATGTTCTTAATGAATTACAAATTTAGAACAAAAAAAACTTTATGAACATCATTTTACTAAGAAAATTTAGTGAGTTCAAAGTCAGTTTTATTTTGAATAGCTGACTTAAAAGACAAAGCTGTTATAAATGGAGGCAAGTGCACATGCCTCTGAAACACTATGGTTGGAAATGGCAGGGGACCCTCTGGTAAATCATATTTTTTAATACTGATTTTTAAAGGTAAAATGGTTTGTGTTCAACTAAAATTCGTAGACAGTGAAGTGCATACATTTTACGATTACATGCTATCACTTTGGACAAATCAGTACATTTGTGTAATTCTTACCCCAATCCAAATAACCTTTCCATCATCCCAGAAAGTTCCCTTGTGTACTTTTCAGGGAATTGCTTTCTTCCTTATCTTCGGCAACCATTTTACTGTTTTCTATTGTCATAGATGAGTTTTACCTGTTCATGAGTTTTGTGTAAATGGAATTACACAGTGTATTCACTCTTGTACCTGGCTTTGTTGCTCAAATGTCTGAATGTCTGAAATTCGTCCATGTTGAATGTATCCAGTTTCTTTTTCCTACTCGTAATATTCCATTTCATGAAAATCCCATAATTTATCCTTTCTCTTGGTTATGGACATTTGAGTTTTTTACTGTTTGGGGTGATTATAAAGTTATTATGAACATTCATAGTTACTGTGCACATTATAGACATGTTTCCATTTCTCTTAGAAAATAACTAGTAGAATTGCTGGGTCATGAAGTAGATTTATACTACTAAAAAGTTTTCCAGGGATTGTATGTGCCATTTTACATGCATTTGTGTGCAGTTATGAGAGTTCCAGTTCTGTTATATCTCATCGTAATTTTAATTTGCATGATGACTAATGATGGTTAATTCCTTTTCATATGCTTATTGGCAGTTTATCTATCTTTGTTTTTTTCTGATAATGTCTGTCAAGTCTCTGGCCATTTTTTCATTAGGCTGCTTGTCTCATTATAAAATGCTTAGAATCCTTTATTAAGGATGTCAGTCCTTTGTCAGATGTATGTATCAAGGCATTTTCCCCTCGTTTGTAGCTTGCCTGTGTATTTTCTTAGTGGTGACTTAGGGAACAGAAGTGCTTTATTTTGAAGAAGTCCAGTTTTTTTTTCTTTATGGTTATGTGCTTTTTGTGTCTTGTCAACCCCAATGTGATGGATGTTTTCTTCTGAAAGCATTTGCAGTCTTTTATGTTTACGTCTATAATCCTTCTCAATCTCATTCATGTGTATGGTGTAAGGCAAGGATCGAGGATCTTCCTTCCTCCTACCCCCATAAGGATATCTGGTTTAACTCTATTTGTTTAAAATATTCTCTGTCTCCACCAAATTTATTGGGTGTCTTTCTTTAAAATTAATTGACTATATAAATGTGGGTTTATTTCTGGACTCTTGTATCCATTTATCCTTACACCAGGGGCACACTGTCCTGATTACTACAGCTTTATACCTAGGCTTGAAATCAGGTAGTATAAATCTTCCAACTGTTGTCAAAATTGTTTTGGCTATCCGGGGTCGTTTCCATTTCCATAGAAATTTTTGAATCAGCTGATCAGTTTCCCAAAAAAGAGGTCCTGATGTGATCTTGGTTTGTATTGGTCTGAATACGTGGATCAGAAATTTAAAATTTGGAAAGAACTGACATCTTAACAATATTGGGTCTTCTAATCCATGAGCATGATATATCTCTCCATCTAGTTTAGGTCTACTTTAATTTCTCTGATAGGAATGTTTTGTAGTCTTCAGTGTAAACATCTGGCAAACCTTTGTTAAAATCATAACAATTTTTATGATTTTTAATGCTATGGTAAGTGCAATTATTAACATACTTTTCAGTTACTCATTACTAACCTACAGAAATGGAATTTTGTACTTTTAATTTAGTGACCTTATAACCTGTGACCTTGATAAATTCATTCAGTTCTATTTTTTTTTTACCTTTATGTAGAATCTTTTCACTTTTTACCTACACAATCATGTCATCTGAGAATGAGAACAGTTTCAATATTTTTATCCAATCTTCATGCCTTTTATCTCTTGTTTTGCCTTCCTTCACTGGCTAGAACTTCCTGTACAATGGTAAATAGGCATGTTGAGAACCATGAATCAAGGTATTGAATTTTGTGAATGCTTTTTCTCCATTTATCAAGTCAAGATGATAAGATTTTTTTATATTTTAGTTTGGTCATATGGTTAATTATCTTCATTGATTTTCAAATGTTAAACCAACTTTACATACCTGAAAGAAATCTCACTTTGTAATCGTGTGTTATCCTTTTATATATTGCTATTTGATATGCTAATACTGTGTCAGGGACTTTTGTATCTGTGCTTCTGAAGGATGTAGGTCTGTAAAATCATTTTCTTACAATGTCCTTGCCAGGTTTTGATATTAAAGTTATGCTGGCCTGATAAAACATTTGGGAAATGTTCACTCCTCTCTTTTTTTTTGGAAAAGTTTGTGTAAGGTTGGTATTACTTCCTTTAATATTTTGAAGAATTCACCATTGCAGTCATCTTTGAGCATAGAGTTTTTTTGTTTGTGGGAATATATTTGATCAGAAATTCAATTTCTGAAGCAGATGAAGCATTTTCAAATTTTCTATTTCTTCTTCTGTCAGACTTGGTAAGTTGTGTCTTTTAAGGAATTTGTCCATTTCATGTAATTGCCAATACTTTCTACATAGAGTTGTTCAGAATGTTCTGATTATCTTTATAATAACTATGGGATCTGCAGTAAAGTTCCTGCTTTCCTTTTTTTATACTGGTAGCTTTTTTCTTCACTTTTAACTTGATCAGTAATGCTAGGGGTTTAATCAATTTCATTAATCTTTTCAAAGAACAGCTTTTGGCTTTGTTTCATGTATTGTTTGTTTTCTGTTTTACTGCCATATGCTTTCATTGCTATTCCTTCTATTTTGGTTTTAATTTGCTCTTTTATGGTTTTGAGGCTTAGATAATTAAAGCTATACATTTCCTGTAGTACACTGCTTTAGATGCATCCCACATATTTTGTCTTACTTCATTGTCATTCAAATCAGAATATTTTATTTCCTTTATGATTCTTTTTGATCCCTAGATTTAGTATTTCATTTGATTTCTAAATATTTGGAGGATATACTTTTTTTCCCTTTACCTTCCCTTCAGTTTTTTTCTCATAGTGTCACTCAGAATTTCTAATACTTAATGTTAAACATTTGGGTTGATGGTGGATATCCTGATTATCTTGAAGGCTGTATCTAAGGTTTATCCATTTAGTGTGATGTATCCTGTAGTATTGGGGTATACATACCAAATTAAGAATATTCCCTTCTATTCCTAATTTGCTAAGTTAATTATAGATAGGTGGTAAGCTTTGTAAAATGATTGTTCTGCTTTAACTAAAATTATATAATTTTTTATCCTTGATTAATGTGGAGAAGTATATTGATGGAGTCTTATGTTGTTGAACCATCCTTGCATTACTGGCACAAATCCTGCTTCTTCATAATGCGTTATTTTTAGTGCTATGTTGGATTTATTTTAACTATTGCTTTATTTAGGATTTTGCATCTATGTACATAAACAAAATGGGCCTGTACTTTTCTTTTATTCTCTTGGTTTGTTTCTTCTTTTGGAGTCAGTATTACACTAGTCTCATAAAATGAGCTAGGAAAGCTTCCCATTTCCCTGTTTTCTGGTTTATGGAGCAACTTGCATAGAATTAGCTATTTTGAAAGTTTGCTAGAATTTACCTTAAAGCCATTTGGTCCTGCGGCTTCTTGAGAGGGGAAGTCTTTTGTTACCATTTCTGATTTTTTTTTACACAGTTTATTAGTCTATTCAAGTTACTCCTGTACATTTTATATGTTTCTAGGAATTTATCCAATTTACCAAAATTTTCCAATTTAATCCATTAGTCTTTTATTATATTATCTCCATGCCTGGAATTTCTCCTTTCTTAATTTTTTCATGCATTCTTTTTGTTTTTTCTTTATTGAGGTATAATAGAAATATAACAGTATATTAATTTTAAGTGTACATGATTAAATATTTGTATATATTGCAAAAGGGTTAATAAATATAGTTAACATTCATCACCAAGTTAGAAAAATTTTTTTCTTCTGATAACAGTTTTTAAGATCTCAACTTTTAAATATGAAGTACAGTATTAACTATAATCAACATGCTATACATTATATCCCCATGACTTACTTATTCTATAACTGAACTTCTGTACCTTTAGATTCTCCCTTCACCTATTTAACCCACTCTTCACCCTGTCTTTGGCAGCCACCAATCTGTTTTTAATCTTAGGAGTTGGCTATTTAAATTTTTTTCTTTAGATTTCACATATAAGTTAGGTCATATGGCATTTGTTTTTCTATGTCTGGCCTATTTTATTTATCATAATACCCTCAGAATCCATCCTTGTCCCAAATGGCAGTGTTTCCTTTTTCTTGACTGAATAATATTCTTTGTATGTATATACATATATTACCACATTTTCTTCATTCATCCATTAATGAGCATTTAGGTTATTTCTTATCTTGGGTTTTACAAATAATGCTGCAGTGAACATAGGGATACATATACCCTTTTGAATTAGTATTTTCATTTTCTTCAGGAAAATACCCGAACAGAATTGCTGAGTCATTTGGTAGTTTAATTTTTTGAGGAAACTCCATACTGCCATATGCCAATTTACTACACCCATTTACATTCCCACCAACATGTGCACAAAAGTTCCCATTTCTCCACATTCTCCCCAACACTTTTTTTAATAATAACCATTCTAACAGATATGAGGTGACATTTCTTTGTGGTTTTGCTTGGCATTTTCCTATAATTAGTGAGGTTGAGCACTTTCTTATATACTTATTCACCATCTGTGTATATTAATTGGAAAAATGTCTGCACTGATCCTCTGTCCATTTTTTATTCAGATGGTCTGGGTTTTTATTTTTTTGGATCCTTTTTTTTAATTATTAAGGTATCATTGATATACAATCTTATAAAGGTTTCACATGAACATTGTACTTACTACATTCACCCCTATTATCAAGTCCCCCCAACATACCCCAGTACAGTCACTGTCCATCAGCGTAGTAAGATGCTATATAGTAACTGCTTACCTTCTCTGTGCTATACTGCCTTCCCCATGCCTCCCACTACATTATGTATGCTAATCATCATACCCCTTAATCCCCTTCTTCCTCCCTTCCTGCCCCACCTCCCTTTCCCTTTGGTAACCACTTGTCCCTTCTTGGGGACTGTGAGTCTGTTGCTGTTTTGTTCCTTCAGTTTTTGCTTTATTGTTATACTCCACAAATGAGTGAAATCCTTTGGTACTTTCTCCACCTGACTTATTTCACTGAGCATAATACCCTCTAGCTCCATTCATGTTGTTGCAAATGGTAGGATTTGTTTTCTTCTTATGGCTGAATAGTATTCCATTGTGTATATGTACCACTTCTTCTTTATCCATTCATCTACTGATGGACACTTAGGTTGCTTCCATGTCTTGGCTATTTTAAATAGTGCTGCAATATACAGGGTTGCATGTGTCTTTTTGAATCTGTGATCTTGTTTTCTTTGGGTAAATTCCTAGGAGTGGAATTTTTGAGGCAAATGGTGGGTCTTTTTTTTTTTTTTTTTTGCTATTGAGTTGTATGTTCTTTATATATTTTGGGTATCAACCTTTCATCAGAAATGTGATTTCCAAATAGGCTGCTTTTTCATTTTCTTGGTGTCTGCAGAAGCTAAGTTTGATGTAGTCCCACTTGTTTCTTTTTGCTTTTGTTGTCCCTGATTTTTGTGTCAAATCAAAAAAAAACTTAATGCCAGAACTATATCAGGGGGCTGTCTGTTTTCTTCTATGAGTTTTATGGCTTCAGGTCTTAATATTCAAGTCTTTAATCCATTTTGAGTTAGCTTTTGTATATGGTATAAGATAGTAGTACAATTTCCCCCAAGCCATTTATTAAGAGACTGTCCTTTCCCCATGGTATATCCTTAGTTGTTTAGTCATAAATTATTGATAAGCATGGGCTTATTTCTGTACTCTGTTCCATTCCATTGATTCCATGCCATTTTGATTACTATAGCTTTGTAATACACAGTTGACCCTTGAACAACACAGGGATGAGAAGCACGCACCCCCACAGTCAAAAATACAAATTAAGTAAACTCAAAATGGATCAAAGACCTGAATGTAAGTCATGAAACCATAAAACTCTTAGAAAAAAACATAGGCAAAAATCTCTTGGACATAAAAATGAGCAACTTCTTCATGAACATATGTCCCCAGGCAAGGGAAACAGAAGCAAAAATGAACAAATGGGACTATATCAAACTAAAAAGCATCTGTACAGCAAAGGATACCATCAGTAGAACAACAAGACATCCTACAGTATGGGAGAATATATTCATACATGACATATCCGATAAGGGGTTGACATCCAAATTATATAAAGAGCTCACGCACCTCAACAAACCAAAAGCAAATAAGCCAATTAAAAAACGGGCAGAGGAGATGAACAGACACTTCTCCAAAGAAGAAATTCAGATGGCCAACAGGCACATGAAAAGATGCTCCACATCACTAGTCATCAGAGAAATGCAAATTAAAACCACAATGAGATATCACCTCACACCAGTAAGGATGGCCACCATCCAAAACACAAACAACAACAAATGTTGGTGAGGATGTGGAGAAAGGGGAACCCTCCTACACTGCTGGTGGGAATGCAAATTAGTTCAACCATTGTGGAAAGCAGTATGGAGGTTCCTCAAAAAACTCAAAATAGAAATACCATTTGACCCAGGAATTCCACTCCTAGGAATTTACCCTAAGAATGCAGCAGCCCAGTTTGAAAGACAGATGCACCCCTATGTTTATCGCAGCACTATTTACAATAGCCAAGAAATGGAAGCAACCTAAGTGTCCATCAGTAGATGAATGGATAAAGAAGATGTGGTACATATACACAATGGAATATTATTCAGCCATAAGAAGAAACAAATCCTACCATTTGCAACAACATGGATGGAGCTAGAGGGTATTATGCTCAGTGAAATAAGCCAGGCGGAGAAAGACAAGTATCAAATGATTTCACTCATCTGTGGAGTATAAGAAAAAACTGAAGAAAGAAAACAGCAGCAGACTCACAGAACCCAAGAATGGACTAACAGTTACCAAAGGAAAAGGGACTGGGGAAGATGGGTGGGAAGGGAGGGATAAGGGAGAAAAGGGGCTATTACAATTAGCACACATAACGTAGCAGGGGTGGGGTGGCGTTGGGGGACAAGTAGTGATTCTGTAACATCCTACTACGCTGATGGACAATGACTGCAATGGGGTATGTGGTGGGGACTTGATAATAGCGGGAGTCTAGTAACCATAATGTTGCTCATGTAATTGTATATTAATAATAGCAACAAAAAAAACAACAAATTAACTTCTGATTCCTCAAAATCTTAATTATAAATAGCCTACTGTTGAACGGTAGAATCACTGATAACAGTTGATTAACACATACTTTGTATATTATATATTGTTTACATACTGTGAATGGTACCATGTACAAGTCTGAGTTTTAATTAACTTTTTATAATAGATTTTTGTGTATTTGATGGTAGTAAATGATAAAACAGACTATTTTTTACATGTATTTTATGCGCTAATGACTACCTTTTCCTTAGTTTTTTTATATTTCTAGGCTACACAGTTACAAGTTTTTCAAATTGTCACAAATCTCCAAAAAATTTTAAATATATTTAGTGAAAATAATCTGCATATTAATGGACCCACACAGTTCAGGTTGTTTTAGGGTCAACTGTAGTTTGAGGTCAGGAAACATAATCCTCTAGCTTTGTTGTACTTTTTCAAGATTGCTTTAGCTATTTTGTGTGTGTGTGTGTGTGTGTGTGTGTGTGTGTGTGTGTGTGTGTGTGTGTGTGGTTGCATACAAATTTTAGGATTGTTCATTCTTTTTCTGTGAAAAGTGCCATTGGAATTTTGGTAGTGATTACACTGAATCTGCATATTGCTTTGGGTAGTATGGACATTTTAACTATTAATTCTTCCATTCATGAGCATGGAATATCTTTCCATGTATATGTGTCTTCAGTTTCTTTCATCAGTGTCTTAGTTTTCAGTCTTTCACCTTCTCAATTAAATTTATTCCTAGATATTTTTTCAATGCAATTATAAATTGTATAGTTTTCTCAATTTCCCCTTCAATAGTTCATTATTAGTATAACAACATGCAAGACTTTTGTCTGTAACTTTGTATCCTGCAACTTTTATTAGATTTGACAATTTTGGGGTAGAGTCTTTAGGATTTTGATACATAATATGTTATTTGCAAATTACTTCCGTTCTGATTTGGCTGTGTTAACTCTTTATCTTGCCTAATTGGTCTGGCAAAGACTTCCAGTACTATTTTGAATAAAATGGCATAAGTGCGCATCCTTGTCTTATTCTTGATCTTCAAGGAAAAGCTTTCCAAATTTCAATGTTGCATATGTTAACTATGGGATTGTGATATATGGCCTTCATTATGGTGAGGTATGTCAGTATCTTCCCTCTGTACCCACTTTGTTGAGACTTTTTATCATAAATGGATGCTGAAATGTGTCAAATGCTTTTTCTGCATCTGTTGAGATGATCATATGATTTTTACTCTTCATTTTGTTAATGTATCACCTTGATTGATTTGTGGATGTTGTACCATCCTTGCATCCCTGGAATAAATCTTACTTGTTCTTGGTGTATGATCCTTTTAATGTTTTCTTGAATTCAGTTTGCTAATGTTTTGTTGAGGATTTTGGCCTGTTGTTTTCTTGCAATGTCCTTGTCTGGCTTTGGTATCAGGGTACTGCTGGCCTTGTAAAAAGACTTGGAAGTGTTTCCTCTTCTGTTTTTTGGAAGCGTTTCAGAAGGGTTGGTACTCATTCTTCTTTAAATGTTTGGTAGAATTTACCAGTGAAACCATCTAACCTAGAATTTTTATCTGTTGGGAGGTTTTAAAATTACTGATTCAATCTCCCTACTAGTAATTGCTCTATTAATTTTCTATTTTTTCCTGATTCATTCTCAGTAGGTTGTATGTCTCTAGGAATTTACTCATTTATTCTAAATTATCCAGTTGTTGTTGCATTCTGCATAGTCTCTTGTGATCCTTTATATTTTTGTGGTACCAATTGTGATGTCTCTTCCATTTCTGATTTTGACTCCTCTCTTTCTTGGTGAGTCTAGCCAAAGGTTTGTCAGTTTTGTTTTAATTTCATTTACCTTTTGTATTGTCCTTCTAGTCTCTATATTTCATTTATATCTGTGCAGATATTTCTTCCTTCTGTCTCCTAACTTGGGATTCATTTCTTTCTTCCTATTTCCTTGAGGTATAAAGTTAGGTTATTTGAGATTTTTCTTCTTAATGTAGGCAGTTATCACTATGAACTGTCCTTTTAGAACTGACTTGCCATAAATTTTGGTAAGTTGTATTTCTATTTTCATTTGTCTCCAGGTATTTTTTTTTTTTGATATTTACTTGACCCTTTGGTTGTTCGGTACCATGTTGTTTAATCTCATGGGCACTTGAGAAGAATGGGTATTCTGTTCCTCTTGGATGGAGTGTCCAGTATATATCTGTGAAATCTGTCTTGTCTGATGTGTAGCTTAAGATCAATGCTGCTTTATATATAGTTAGGTGCTCCTACACTGGGTGCATATTTACAAATATATCCTTTTATTGGATTGACCCCCCTCTTTATCATTATGTAATGCCCTTGTCTCTTATTACAATATTTATCTTAAGGTCTATTTTGTTTGATATAAATATAGCTATCCCTAGCTTTCATTTGGTTTCCATTGAGTATCTTTTACCATCTTTCACTTTCAATCTGTCTGTTTTTGTATTTGAAGTGAGTTTGTTGGCAGCATATGGCTGGGTCTTGGTTTGTCTTTTTATTGGAGGATTTAGTCCATTTATATATTAATTATTGACATATATACTTATGGCCTTTTTGTGAATTGTTTATAGCCCTTTGTGTATCTATAATAGGTTTTTGCTTTATGGTTAACATGAGGCTTTTATATAACAACTTATAACAGTCTGTTTTAAGTTGATAAGTGCTTCAAAAGCTCTACATTTTTACTTTTTTTATATTTTACATATTTTATATCTTGATCCATTAAGTAATAGTTATTTTTACTACTTTTGTCTTTAAAACTTCATAGTAGCTTTATAAGTGACTAGTCTTTAGGGTAAGTAAGCTTTCATTAATTTAAATAATTAAGCTTAATAAGTATAAAGTTAAGTCTGGTGGCATAGGCTTACTAGAAAGCAGAACTAATCGTAGCTTTTTTTTTAACCAAAAAAAAGCTAGAGATTTTTTTTTTAATTAACAAATGTTAGTTTGATGCAGAATGCCTTTGGTAGGCTTATTGGGATAACAAAGGATCTCCAAGCTAAAGGATATATCAATAGAATCCTCAGAAAGCAAAGAGAACAAGAAAAAAAAATGATATTCTAAGTCTGTGGGACAACTACAAAAAGTATGACGTTACATGTAATGGGCATACCAAAAAAAAAGAAAAGAATAAATATTTGAAACAATGGAAGATTTTCCCCCAAATTAATGATGTATCATATCCAGAAGCTAAGAGAACACCAAACAAAATAAATGCTAGAAAAACTACACCTCAGCATATCATTTTCAAACTACAGAAAATCAAAGATAAAAAGAATCCTTAACAGTGACTGCATTGGGGTATGGGTGGGGACTTTATAATATTGTAAATGTAGTAACCACATTGTTTTTTCATGTGAGACTTTCATAAGAGTGTATCTCAATAATACCTTAATAAAAAAATTAAATAAATAAAAATCCTGAAAGTAGCCAAAGGAATGTAAACACCTTACCTATAGAGGAACAAAGATAAGAATCTCATCCAATTTCTCAGGAACCATACAAGCAAGAAGAAAATGGAGTCAGCTGATGTGCTGAGTGGGGGGAAAAAATCAACCTAGAATTCTGTACTCTGCAAAACTATCTTCAAACGTGGAGAAATGGACTTTCTCAGGAAAAAAAAATGTAATTTGTTGCCAGGAGATTTTCTATGCAAGAAATGGAAATGTTAAAAGGACTATTTTAGGTAAAGCTGAGTGTCTAACCTATATTTTTCTTCTTTCCAAAGTAAGGAAGAGCAATGAAGAAGGAATAAATTTGAATGTGAAATAAAAACTTGTTTTTGTTATTATTAATTGATAAGTTTGTTCAAAATACTCGTGTTCAATTACATATGCTTATATGCAAGTGAAATGAATGACAGCAATGATATAAGGGATGGGAGGGAGGAATTAGGATTATTTTGGTATAAGGTTCTCACACTGTCAAGTGCTATTTGAAAATTAGCTTGGATTAGCTGTAAATGTATATTGCAAACTTCAAGGCCCCCACTAAAATCTCTTAAGTATGAACAATATCCTAAGGAGATAAAATGGAGTCACTGAAAATGCTCAATTAAAACCACAAAGCCAGAAAAAGACAAAAATAAGAGAACAAGACAATAAATATGAAAGTTACAAATATGAGATATTAACACAACTATATCAGTAATCACTTGGAATGTCATTGGTCTAAATGTACCAATTAAAAGAGATTGTCAGAGTGGATCTAAAAACAAGACCCAAGTATATATATGTTGTCCACAAGAAACCTACTTTAAATATAAAGTAAAATTAAAATTTACATATTAAAAGTATGGAAAAAACATATACCATGCTAATGTTAATCAAAATGTTTCAAAAAGTGTAGACTTCAAAGCAAGGATAGTCATCAGTAATAGAAGTATTACATAATGTTAAAGGGGCCATTTCTCCAAGAAGATACAACAATCTTTAACATGTGAGCCATTAACCACACAGCATCAAACTATGTGAGGTAAAAACTAATAGAATTGCAAAGAAATAAATGAATTCCATTATCACAGTTGGAGACTTTACCCCATTCAGAAATTGACAGATGCAGCAGGCTGAACGCCAGTGAGGATATAGCCAAACTAAACACCATCAGTCAACGTAGAATGGACAACTGTGGACTGCTTTATCCAACAATGGCAGAATACAGCTTCTTGAGCTCACGGGGGACATTCACTAAGGTAGATTCAGGGCTATAAAACACACCTTAACAAATTTTTTTAAATATAGAAAACATTCAGTATCTGACCACAGTAGAATTATAATCAATACAAGAAAATGGCGAAATCCTAAAATACAGGGAGATTAAACAATGCTTCTAAAAACACATGGGTCAAATGAGAAATTCTGTGAAATTTAAAAATATTTTGAGAAATGAAAAGCAAGTTATCAAAATATGTGGGATGCAGCAAAAGCGGTGCTTAGAAAATTTATAGCGTTTGTAATGTATATATTTTTAAAAATCTAAAAAGTTTTCTCCTTTGAAAATTAGAAAAAGTGTAAACTGAACCCAAAGTAAGCAAAAGAAATAAGAATTAGACCAGAAATCAATAAAATTGAAAACAGGACATTAATAGGGAAAATTAATAAAGCCAAAACCTGGTTTTTTTTAAAGACTGGTGAAATTGATAAACCTCTAGCCAGGCTAAGAAAGAGGACACAGTATCAGAAATGAAAGAGGAGACATCACTACAGAACCCACGGACTTTAGAAGGATAATAATAATATGAACTCTATGCCCATGAATTTGAAAACCTACATGAAATGGACTAATTCCTTGAAAGACACAATCCTCCAAATCTCACACAAAAACATCTGAGTGGACCTATCTATACCTACTAAAGAAATCAATCATCAATAGTGTTCCAAAACAGCAGGTGGGTTCATTTGGTGAATTCTAACACACTTAAGGAAGAAATTCTCTGCAATCCTCCCAGAAAATAGCATATTATCCTAATATCAACACCAAAGACATTATAGATACAGGATAAAAAGTAAACTATAGACTAGTATCTCAGGAATATAGATAGAAAAATCCTCAATAAAATTTTAGCAAATCAGTAGGGGTGGTATTAGCTTCATGGCAGCATAATTCATTTTTTTCTCTTTCCATTTAAAATAACAAAAAAAGAGAACAAGACAATAAATATGAAAGTTACAAATATGAGATATTAACACAACTATATCAGTAATCACCTCTGCCCAGCACACCAGGACACCTAAGAGATCCATCCACGTTTGTACCTGAAAAAGTGTAGATTGGGACTTGAAGAAGACTGAGGATCCAGGGGAGAGTAGTGGTAGGTGCAGCAGTGGGTCAACACATCCTAGTAATGAAGGTAGAAGGTGAAGATGGGGGAGTGGGGACCTGCATGGACACACATGCTGCAACTGGAGGGACTCACTCATCAGAGTGCAGTGACCAGGAGAAAGAAAAGGACAAGTAAGAAAGCAGGGAACTAAACACATTCCTGCTATCTGCCCCAGCATTCTGGCAAGATGCCTGCCCATGGATCGCTGAGACCCACACCTTGCCCTTAAGGATGCCCCTACTAGGCTGTGGGCACACACAAAGCCCCAAGTACAAGCACTTAATTCCCCTGACTGCCACCACCCTTTTATGTGCATGTTCCCAACCTTACTTAACAAGTCATCTCTGGTAAGTAACTAAAAATGTGCTATCATTCCACCTTCTGGTAAACGAAAGGAAGCTTCCTGTTACCAATCTGTTGAACTTTTATTAGAATCCGTGTAAAACAAAGACCTAAATGAATAAGAAAGGTTTTTGCTACTTCAGATGTGGCAACAGAGGCACTTTTCTTCAAACACTATGAAAAATCACAATAATACGGTATGACAAAAAGAAAATTGTCCAGCAACCAAAGACAAAGGCTATTGCATTGTAACTGATAAACTGAAAATAAATGTTATGAAGAAATTTAACAAGCTACAAGAAAACAGGCAATACCATCATCTCACAAATAATATTAACAAACTGATAAACAGAATGAGCATTTTACCAAAGAGATTGAAACTCTAACAAAGAACCAGACAAATTCTGGAGCTGATGAACTTAGTAAGATGAGGACTGAATTCGAAAGAACTGGAAATACTGCAGATAAGACAGAAGAGAAAATAAGTGAGCTCAAGGATAGAAATACGGAAATGTTTCCGGTGGAAAAGGAGGGAGATTTTTAAAAAGTGAAGAAACAATGACAACTTTCAGACTTCATTAGAAGAGCCAAGATAAGATGAATGGGTATACCGGAAGGTGAAGAGAGAGAGAAGGCAACAGGGCATATTTAAGGAAAAAATAGTTGATAACTTAACCAAACTAGGGGAAGGAACTGGATGTACAAGTCCACAAACCTAATAGGACACCCTATTATTTCAATGTAAAAAGACCTTCTCCAAGACTTTATATTAAAACTGTCAAAAGTCAATGATACAGACTTTTAGGGGGAGGCCCACAATGGCAGCATAGATAAAGCCTGAATCCACCTCCTCCCACATACACATGGGATCTGTATCTTTACACAGAGTAGTTCCTCCTGAGGAAGAACAGGGATGAGTGAACAGCTTCTGTTCAGTGAGAGACAGAAAGACCACATTAAAAAAAAAAAAAGTAGTAGAGACACAGACACAGTAACAGTGGGAACCCCACTCGCAACACGAGGATCTGTAGTAGGGAAGAGAGATCACTGAGGGACCCAGGCACAGATTAACCTGCCCTAAAGCACAGAAAAAAAAAGGCGGTTTAAAAAGCAAGCGGACTGTAAGTGAAGAGGTCAGTTTTCAGAACTAAAGCACCCAATAAATGGCAGGAAACTGCTGGGACTCTCCAGATTGGAGGTGCTGGCAAGCGCCACTGCTGGTGTTCCGCCTACACATTCATGATGCAGATGGGGGCAGGATCCAGACTGACACACCAGCTCCAGTCGAAACTCTGGCAGCCTCCCAGTCCCTACCTGCACCCAAACACACCCACCAGAGATCCAACAGGCCCACCAATAAATGGATAAATTTCTAGAAACACACATTCTTCCAATACTGAACCAGGAAGAAATAGAAAATATGAACAGAAAAAAGACCAATTACTAATAATGAAGTTGAATCAGTAATCAAAAAAAAACTCTCAAGAAATGAAAGTCCAGAACCAGACAGCTTCTTAGGAGAATTCTACCAAACATTTAAAGAAGGGTTAATATCTCTCCTTCCCCAACTATTTCAAAAAGTAAAGAGGAAAGAAAGCCTCCAAATTCATTATGCACAGCTGGCATCACCCTGATACCAAAACCAAAAACTCTACAAAAAAAAAAAATTACAGACCAATATCCCAGATGAACACAGATGCAAAAATCCTCAACAAAAACATAGCAAACTGAATTCAAAAACAAAAGAATCATTTACCACAACCAAGTAGGATTTATCCAGAGATACAATGGTGGTTTGTATCCACAAGTCAATCAATGTGATACACATTTTAAAATAAGAAAGATGATCATGTCAATAAATGCTAAAGAAGCATTTTACAAAACTCGTTCATGATAAAAACTCAAAGTAGGTATAGAGGGAATATATCTCACCATAATAAAGGTCATATATTATAAACCCACAGCTAACATCATAATCGTGACAAGCTCAAAGCTTTTCCTCTAAGATCAGAAAAGACAAAAATGCCCACTCTCACCGCTTCTGTTCAACATAATACTAGAAGTCCTAGCCACAGCAATCAGACAAGAAATAGAAGGCATCCAGATTGGTAGTAAAGTAAAATTTTCACTTTGCAGATGACATACTATGTACAGAAAACCCTAAAGATGCCACCAAAAAACTATTAGAATGAATTCAGTAAAGTCAAAAGACACATCAATAAACAAATCTGTTTCACTTCTATATATAAATAATGAGCTGGCAAAACAGAAATTAAGAAAACAGCCCCACTTATAACTGCATCAAAAAGAATAAAATACCTAGGAATAAATTTAACCAAGGACATGAAAGACCTGTACTCTGAAAATTATAAGATATTGATGAAAGTAAATGAACATGACACGAAGAAATAGAAAGATATTCCATGCTCATGGATAGGAAGAATATTAAAATGGTCATGCTACACAAAGCAGTCCTGTCAAAATATCAGTGGCACTTTACACAGAACTGGAGCAAATAATTCTAAATCTGTGTGGAACCACAAAAGACCCTGAATAGCCAAAGAAATCTCGAGAAAGAACAAAGCTTGAAGGCATCGTGCTTCCTGATTTCTAAGCAACAGCAATCCAAACAGTATGGTGCTATCACAAAAACAGACACAGATCAATGGGGCAGAATAGAGAGCCCAGTAATAAACCCATACTTACATGGTCAATGAATATATGACAAAGGAGGCAACAATATACAGTGGTGAAGACAAGTCTCTTAATAAATGTTGCTGGGAAAACTGGACAGCTATATGCAGAAGAATGAAATTAGATCACTGTCACCCTTAAAAAAATAAACTCAAAATGGATTAAAGATATAAGACTTGAAACCTTAAAACTCCTAGAGGAAAACAGGCAGTAAGCTTTTGAGCATCAGCATTAGTAACTTTTTTCTTAATATGTCTTCCTAGGCAAGAGAAACAAAAATAAGCAAGTGGGACTATATCAAATTAAAAAGCTTCTTAACAGCAAAGGAAACCATCAACAAAACAATAAGGCAACCTAGTGTATGGGAGAATGCATTTGCAAGTGATATAACCAATAAATATCCTAAAATATAAAGAACTCATACAAATCAACACCAAAAAACAAACCACCCAATTAAGAAATGGGCAGAGGACCTGAGTAGATAGACATTTTTCCAAGGAAGACATACAGATGGACAACAGACATGAAAAGATGCTCCACATCACTAATCAGGGAAATGCAAATCAAAACCATAATGAGGTATCACCCCACACCAGTCAGAATGGTTAATATCTAAAAGACAAGAAATAACAAGACATGGAGAAAAGGGAACCCTCATACACTTGACAGTGGGAATGTAGGTGCAGTCAGATAATCTGGTTACATGTACCTTTAAAATATATCAGAGTTGAACTATTTTTTGTCAACTTCATTGTTATCAACCTGGTCTAAGTCATCATCATCTCTCATCAGGATAATTGCTTTAACTTATTAGTTGACATAGTATTTATTGCTGTGTAACAAATTATCACCCAACTTAGAATCTTAAAACAACAGACTATCCCACAGTGTCTGTGGATCCAAAATTCAAATGCAGGTTATCTGGGTACCTTACATCCAAGGTCCATTAGAAGACCATAGTCAAGCTATTAGAACTGCCATTTCATTGAAGGCTCAATAAAGAATCAGCTTCCAAGTTCACTGACATGGTGGTTGGCAGGACCTAGTTCCTCATGGGTTGTCAGACCAAGGACCTGTTCTTCACTAGTTACTGACTGGAGGCCACCTTCAATTTCTTGCCACGTGGGCCTCTCTTAAAAGTAGCTCACAAAATGACAGCTATCTTCCAACAGTGAGCAAGTGAAAGAGCAAGAGAGAGCATGGAAAATGAGAGCTATCGTCTTTATAACCCATCACTTCTGCCATATTCTATTCGTTAGAAGCAAATCCCTAGGCCCAGACCACACACAAGGGGAAGGGATCACACATGGGTTGTGAGTCTCATGATGCAGGGGTCACTGGGGTTATTTTAGAGGCTACCTGCCACAACTGGGCTATGCACCTTACCCGACCCCAATACACATACAGTCTTTTCTCAACACATGAACTAAAGCAATTTTGTTAGAACTCAAGTAAGGGCCTACTGCCTCTCTTCTCAAACCCTCCAGTGGCTTCCCACCTCACCATCATAGGCACAGCACTAACAGTGCCCACGGGCTGTACACAGTTTGCTATCTTTGACCTCATCTCCTATTACTCCCCTCACTCCCTCCTCTCCAGTCCACTAGTCTTCATGTTCCTGAAACGCTGCCAACTCAGAACCTCTACAGTTACTATTTGCTCTGCCTGCAAGCTTTCCTCAGATATATGCATGGCTTACTATCTTATTGCTTTAGGTATTTATTTATCTCTATGGATCTGTCCTGAGCATGTTTCCCATCCCCTTCCCTGCTTTTGTTTCTCTCCATAGTGCTTCTCACTATATATTGCAGTATATATTTTATTTTACTACATTTTCCCATCCTAGAATGTAAGCTCCATGAAAGCAATTATTTTGAATGCTTTGTTCACTGCTGTATTCCCAGGATAATGCCTGACACATTAAGGAATCAGAAACATTTGAATATAAATTCTGAAGGCTCTGGGGTTACCAAAGGACTTTAATTAAGCCTTTTAGATAAGTCATTCTATAATAGAATAAGTGGTTGGAAGAAAAATAAAATAAAGGCAGAGAGAATATATAGAAAGCCACAGCAGGCACTCAGAAAATACATCATGAAAACTTATATGAAGGCAGTGATACTAGGCACCAATGACGTCATGGGGACGCATGGAATAGGAAGGCAGAATTTATGAGCGCTCCTAAAACTGATTTACAAGTTCAGAACAGCCATTAAAGTCCCAGCTGGATTTTTTTGCAGAAACTGACAGGCTGATCTTAATACTCATATGGAAGTGCAAGGCACCCAGAGTAGCCAAAACAATTTTGAAAAAGAACAAATTAGAGGACTTATACTTCCTGATTTCAAAATTTAACTCCACAAAGTTACAGCAATCAAGACTACGTGGTTCTAACAAAAGAAAGGACATATAGATTAATGGGAATTGAGCATCAAAATAAACCCATACATTTTGGGGTAACTGATTTTCAGCAACAGTAGCAAGACGATTTAATAAAGAAAGAGTGGTCTTTTTAACAAGCAGTATGGTAAAATTGTAATAAAAAACCTCCCAACAAAGATATTATCAGGCAAAAAAGTTAACTTGGACTTCTACCTGACACAGTATACAAAAATTAAGTTAAGGACATAACAGTAAGAGCTAAAACTATAAAACTCATAGAAGAAAGCATAACTGTAAATTTTCTGACATTGGGCTGGACATCACATTTTTTAGATTTAATACCTAAAGTGCAATCAAGGGAAAAAAGAGACAAATTGGACATCATCAAAATTAAACTTTTGAGCCACAAAAGACACTCAAGAAAATGAAAATACAATCCATAGAATAGAAAATACTTGCAAATCATATATTTGATAAAGATATGGTATCTAGAATATATAAAGAACTCTTACAAGTTAATACATAGACAAATAATTCAATTAAAAAATGGGCACACACCTACCAAAACTGCATAATGAAGAAATAGAAACACTGAACAGACCAGTAACTATTAAGGAAATTTAATCTATAATCAAAACCTCCTAACAAAGAAAAATCTAAAACCAGATGACTTCACTGGAAAATTCTTCCAAACATACAAAGAGTTAACATCAATCCTCCTCAAAGTCCTAAAAAAAATTGAAGAAAAGGGAATGCTTCTAAACTCATTCTGTGAGGCCAGCATTACCTTGATACTAAAGCCAGAAAAGGAAATGCTACAAGAAAACTACAGACCAGTACCACTGATGAAAAAACCCTCAACAAAATACCAGCAAACTAAATTCAACAGCACATTAATTATACACCACAACCAGGTGGGAGTTATTCCTATAATGTAAGGATAGTTCAACATGAAAATCAATCATTCTAATACATATTAACAGAATGAAGGACAGAAGCCACACAATCATCCTAACTGATGCAGAAAAGCATTTGACAAGACTCAACACTTTCCTGATAAAAACATTCAACAAACTAGATATAGAAGGAAATTACCTCAGCATAATAAAGACTATATATTAAAAGCCCACAGCTAACATAATACACAATGGTGAAAGATGCAAAACTTTTCCTCTGTAATCAGGAACAAGACAAAGATGTCCCACCCTTTAACACTTCTGTTCAACATGTTTTTGAAGTCCTAGCCAGACTAATTAGGCAAGAAAAATGAAAGTCATCTAAATTGAAAAGAAGTAATGTTTGCAGATAATCTTTTATGTAGAAAGCCCTAAAGATCCCGCACTAAACAAAAACACTTTTATATAAAGCAAATATTAACAGAACTAAAGGGGGAAGTAAGAGAGCAATACACTAACAGTAGGGGACTTCAATACTCCACGTTCATCCATGGATACATCAGCCAGACAGAAAATCTGCAAAGAAACATTGGACTTAATGAAGTTAGACCAGATGGCTAATATCTAGAATATCAAAAGAACTCCTAAAACTCAACAAAAAAAGTCAAATAACAATTCAAAAATGGGCAAAGCACTTAGACATTTCTCCAAAAAGGATATACAACTGGCCAAAAAAGCATATGAAAACATGCTCAACATCACTAATCAGAAAAATGCACATAAAAACCACAGTGAGATTATCACTTCACACCATTAGGTGACTAGTATCAAAAATATAAATAGAAAATCGTGTTGGTGAGGATATGGAGAAACTGGAGCCTTGTGTACTGCTGGATTATAAAATGGTGCAACTGCTGTGGAAAACAGTGTGGAGGTTCCTCAAAAAATTAAGAACAGAATTACCACATGATCCAGCAATCGCACTTCTGGGAACAAACATATCCTGAACAACTGAAAAGTAGGCTCTCAGAGAGACAGCTGCTCACTGATGCTCACAGCAACACTATGAACACAACAGCCAAGTGTCCACTGATAAACAAAATGTGGCATATACATACAATGGAATACTATTCAACCTTTAAAAGGAATTTCTATCACATGCCACAACATGGATGAAGCTTGAGGATATTGTGCTAAGTGAAATAAACCAATCACAAAAAGACAAATACTGTGTCATTTCACTTAATGTGAAGTATCTAAAATCATCAAATTCACAGAGTAGAATGGTGGTTACCAGCGGCTAGAGCACGACTGTGTATTTTAAATTCTCTCATACTCTCAGAACAACAGCTGAGTCACATGCCGATTCTGCGTCAGCTCTTTGAGGAGCAGCCACACTGAGAGCGGCCGCAACGCTGCATTCCCACCAGCGTACAGCGGTCCCGACGTGTTCACATCCTCATCTACTTGTATTTTTGATTAAAGTGATACTAGTGGGTGTGGGTGGTATATCGTTGTTTTTGATGAGCATTTCTCTAATGACTAGTAATGTTGAGCATCATGTGCTTATTGGCTGGCCATTTTTGTATCTTTTTTTTTTTTGAGAAATGTCTATTCAAATCCTTTGTTCCTTTGCAAATTGGGTTGTCTTTTTATTGTTAAGTTGTAAGGGTTCTTTATATTCTGGACAGAAATCTCAATATATTTTTTAATTAAGGAAATTTGTTGATACAATTATTATAGTTCTTTTATACCACACATCAACTTTCAAAATATTCTCAAGTTAGAATACATTTTTGATTAAGTACATCCAATGTCACCTTAAATATAAATTGCATAGAAATACAAAATTTAAAGCAACCATTGCTTTTTCAAACAAATTCCAAACCAAGAGGTGGGGAACATGGGGACTCATAGGATACAAGAGATATACAGATACATGAAACGTATGGACTTTGAATACTGACTTGAACTAGAAAAAAAACAGACAATTTAAAATGCTGACTAAATAATAAGTCTTAACCTTTAAGTGTGGTAATAATATTATGGTTATATTTAAGAGTCCTTATCTTTTAGACATACATATTGAAATATTTACAAATGAAATTATTTGCTATCTGGGACTTCAAAACAGATCAGGATTGGGAAGATGGGTGGCATAGAGCTAAACCAAGATTGACCATGAATTGATCATGTTGAAATAGGTTTATTATATTATTCTTTTGCATATATCTAAAATTTTCTATTAAAAATAAAAAATACTACTTCAATGTCCACTAGGTGTAAGAGCACAGGTAGCTGACAGCAACTATATATCAACTAAATTTTTCATAAATTTAGGAAATTCCCAGTTACCTCAAAGCAAAGGAGCTCTGGGAAACTTAAGAGACTGTGACATACCCATGCAGTTATTGACACAATGTTTAAAGATTGCCACCAGTAACAGGCTAACTGAATAGGTGTATCAATCACGGCTACACCCAATAGCACACAGAACCTGCCATCAAGCACCACTCTTCACCTACACAGTTCATCTCCTTATCGGAGTTCACAAAGGTACCATGACTCCCATTGGAAAGTTATAACTACCCTTACTGACCACAGAGTATACTACAAATAAATACATGTCTAATTTTACAGCAACCCCTCAGCCACCTTATATTCACCCAAATTGAACAGCCAATAGACACAAGTTAGGATAGCTAACTTAAAATGCATATCCATCAGAATGACTAATAGAAAAGACAAATAAGTATTCACAAGGATATGGAAAGTCTGTACCCTTATGCACTGTGGCAGGGATATTTTTAAATGGTACTACTTTGGAACACTTTTAGAGTTTTTCAGAAAAGTTAAGATTTCCAACCAACCCAACAATTACACTCATAGGAATCTACCTAAAAGAAGTGAAAACATAAGTTCACACAGACATAAATGTGAATGTTCATAGTATCATTCTTCATAACCACCAATAAATGTGAACAATCAAAATGTACATCAACAAATATGTGAATAAACAAAATATAGTAAATCCATACAAGGAAATACTATATAGCAACTGAAGGAACCAAGTACAGGTATAGGCTACATGGATGAACCCAAAAAACATTATGAAAGTGTAAGAAGCCAGATACAAGACTTCAAATTGTATGATTCTATTTATGTGTGATTTCCAGACAGAAAAATTTATAGGAACAGATCAGTGTGGATGTCTAGGGCTGGGGTAGGATTGGGAAATAACTGCAAAGGAGCATGAGGGGAAGTTTAATGGGCTGATGGAAATGTTCTAAAACTGGATTGTGATGGTGGCCACACAACTCTAAATTTACTGAAACCATTTAATTGTACACTTACAATGAGTTTTATGATATGTAAATTATACCTCAATAAAGTTATTTAAGTACCATTACAACAGAATCTTAGGAATAACTATTTTAAAGCTCTGGTTGACAGCCTATTCATTTCATACAATTTCAATACAACGAATTCTATCAGAATTGAGAATATTAGCATTTGCTTGAAAACTAAACATGCTATTTTTAAAGGGTTCTGATTACATTTCTAAACCTTGCTGATAAAATATTATTCTTTTAGCTATGTGTCACGTAACTATGTGACAAAATAATTGCTACAGCTTATATTAGCATTTTCTCTTAGCCATTTTGTTTTCCCCTAAACTTATGCCCTACAGTGTTCCTTTTTATACAAAATATCTTGCTTGGTATTGCCCAATTTTTCCATTAGATACAAAGTTTTCTTAGAGTACTTCATAACCTGAAGTAAAATTGAAAGTATTTATAGTGAACATGCATCTATATGCATACATTCTAAACATAAAATGAGTATTAGCCCTTGTTTTGTTTCATCATTAAGCCACTAACATGTTGCCTCTGGTAAGTTTCAGTCTTCATTGTCTCAGATCATGCTTTGCTTTCACTATTTTGTCAAAATTCTTCTTTCCAAAGCAGTGCTGCCTTCTATGACCTGCTTTAATTTCGGTCTGACTGCATCTCTTTCCATTTCACTAAAAAATCTGCCGTGCTAATGTTCACTCTGAGGCAGCCATTAAAAAAAAAGTTTAGCCTAACATTTTTCCCAAAACCAAATCTCACATGAAATGCCAATAACCTACACAAGTTAAATAAAAAGCTTTAGAGGGAATGGAAGGAAAGGCCTGCCAGCCATGACCCAATCTCATGAAATACAGGAGCCTTAAGGTATGGCTTGAAATCCAATGCTCTACTTTACAAGCTACACTGATTTCTGCACAGCACAAATAAAAAAAATTAAACTGCAAATACTTCAGCAATACTTGCAAGAAAAACTTGGTATAAATAAAAACTCATTTTAGAATCTCAATTTTTAAAGTGGGTAATTGTAAAATGATTCCCCAAATAACGTCTTTAAACTCTGTAAATTACGACTACTTTTTAGGAATTCTATCTACTACAAAGGTTATGCACCTTTGTATCATAATTTCCTTATTTGACAGTTAAAAAAAGGATCAAAGCCAAAAGCCACAATTACACAAAACACTGGGTATAATTAAGTTGTCAAATGAATGAGTTGGTCCATAGGAAATGCCAATTGCCCAACAGGCAGTAAAGATAAGATGTCAAGAATGTTCTGGTAAAACCATTATGTAACTGTATTAGGAGTTCTAAAAATCAGCACTATCTGCCTCCAAAATCAGGTACAAATCAAGCAAATATTCAACCAAAATGGCAACAAATAATAAGGATAACCCTGGAAAAGGGTATTTGCACTATTAAAAAATTTCAAATTTATCTTAACTATAAAATATAAAAAACCCCTTGCCCTCAGAAATCAAAGATAAAGGTATATAACTTCACCACATTTCTATAAAGTAAAAATAATTATTGATATGACTGTAAAAATGGAGGCAAATAAAGATTTCAGAAATATACTCGTTTATAATCAATTAAATGAGCCATAATTTGAACCCTAATTATCACATTATGTAGAAATCACAAATTCACGTATTTTGTCCTCAATTATTAAGATATATGTTAAATAGTTCACATTTTAAAAACATTTTATCATTACATTATCAAATTTGATAAAATCTTATCAAAACATCTATGTATTCAATATAAATCAATATTGTTAAAAGTATAAAGTAACATTTAAAACTGCTGAGCTGCCAAGTTATTTTCTATTAAATATACACAATTTAAGATTTAGAACTACATAAATTAATTCTTGCTAAAAGTTGACTCAGGTTTACAAAGGCATACTTTGTGAACTATAGTAAGTCTCCCCAGCACCACTTTCCTTCTTTACTCCAAAATTTTTTCATTCGGTTTAACCTTCTCCTGTCATTCATATGCAAAAGTTACAGACAGTTTACAATATGTAATCTTAATGGTGACATGTTAAAAAAAAAATCTAAGCAAAGTGCATATTAAACTAGCTATAACTACTCAAACTTCTTGATTATCATCAAATAAAAAATAGAAGAACACTTCATTCACTTAAATCTTTCTGAGGAAAAAAAAATAGTATACCTTGCTTAAATAAGAATTCCCCAGTAAAGATATTATATAAAAGATTTTCCATGTTATTTTATTGTTTACTTTCTCTCATTAAAACTTTTTAAAAGTCTAATGAAGAACACAATACTTACAATTCCATATTACACAACTACAGTACTGTTAATTAGGTAAAGCAGCCCAGTATAGTTGTAAACATTTAAATGTAGTAAACAAGACTTGGCATGTCTTTTCTCCCCAGAACTTGCCATTACAATGCTCTTTCCATGAATAATTACTCTTCCTGAAAAAGTTTTCAGTATATTTTGGTCTTTAAAAATATTACACTGAAATAATATGTGAAAAGATTTAGTCATGGCAATTTCACTGAAGCTTTTATTGCCTCTGTTGGTAGTATGACAGGGATTGTAAGAAACACAATTGAACTTACAGAGATATGCAGATGATAGTCACTAAAGATAATCGACCTCAAGTATTTTTATATGTGGGTACTTCTAATTTTATACACTTTACTATTTAAAAAGCATTACATTTTAAAAGGTGTACCTGTTGTGACATTTGGCAAAAAGGAAACTGTACCTGTGGTTCAGTTTAAAACAAAATAATCAGCATGGGGAATTTACCAGAATGAAGACTGAAAAAACAGTAAATGAATTAAAGCAATTAAAATTATGTGTGTGAGCATGTGTCTCTTTCAACCTCTGTCAATCTCACACAGACACACAGTTACACACCCACACACCCAGCCATATGTGAAAAGCATTTTTTAGTACAAAATATTCCCTGTAACCAGACATTTATCCTCAGAATAATCACACCACATTAAACCAGTCTTCTCTTTTCAGCCCTAGTAATAGTATTGTTTAATTCTAAGATGCCATCATAGAGTGAACAACCTTAACTTTTATGCTACATAATTATATTCAAAGCTTTATGTATTTTTGTTTATAATTACACAGTAATTATAAATGTTTAGTACCAAACTGATGACAAACACTATTTTGTTGAAAAGGTCTTGCATTTAAAAGGAAAAGTCTGTAAAACCAAGGCACTAGGCCACGAACCAATATCAGACTTTCTTAAAAAACAATTTATACTGGAAAAGAAAAGCTATGGGATCTCATTTCAAAACAGCATACTCGAATTAATTAATCAATCTGAAAACAATACTATAATTCAAGATCTTCAAGACAAGAAACAAAATAGTACATATATATCTTTAAATTTTTCATAATTGAAATTCCTCTTCGTATTTAAAAATATGAAATCAGTAAATACTGAAAGCAGATTTTTTTTTTTAATAACCAATTCCTGTAACCTGAATGGAAATTTTCCTTTTGGTAGAATTGTATTCTTGAATTTAAGTTATGCTTGGAATAGTAATATAATACCTATGGGGAAAGCTTTCTAGTCAGTTTCAGAATCACGTAAATAAAAAATCGTTTTAATATGTTATTGTTTCTTAAAATCACTTCCACACCTAAATAAAATGTACTGTTATTGTGAAGTACATTCCTTTGATAATGTCAACATCAGACCTTTGAACATGCCTGGATACACCACGCAAAATCTATTCCCACTAAAGACCATACTCAGCAGTAAAGTTTTACATTTTTTAACCTGTCTTCCAGAAATGTTTAAGAAAGCAATAAACCCTTCTTTGCCTGTTGAAGAAGTGAACAGAGACATGAGCATTTTCAGCATGAAAGCAGTTCATGGTCTTATAATAAAAAAAAATACAAGATACAATTCTGCTTTGATGTGAAAACTGAGCTAACTGGAGTGAAACAAAAACAGTAGAGACAAAATAATTTATGAAAATAAAAGCCAAATTGATACTTTCATCAAGTGCATGCTTGCTTGAAAATTTTTGCTCCTGAAATATTTGGCAACTACAGTGATCAGCAGTTAAAGCAGTTTCAACAAAATAAGAAGTCATCAAAAATGGACTATATGTCTGAAAGCAGTACCTGTAGGATTGAACATCATGGCTCATCACGACCATTTTCAAAATTTAATTCCTAACTATCTTCTTATAAATTAAAAGAATTTCATTTGTGTTCCATAGTGTGCCGACAAAAAAACAAAAACATAAAATAACCCTCATGCCTAAATTTATATACTGTATTGTGTAGCAGTCTAAAACATAAAACAAATTAAATAGTTTAACTTATTCAACAGGCATATAAGCATTTCAAAATCATAATGAAATCCAATTATGTAGTGCATAATGTAGATGGGTAGAATCTACCATTACGCAGACATTTTCTAAATAAAAGCTCCCTGTAGGACTACATATAAACATGGTGAGATAAGTGCAGGCGAGTTCTGTGGAACCTTTTGAAATCGAGGGTCTGAAACAATAAATTTCCAGGTAAGCACACCAAGTTATCCTAAAAATTTTTCACGTTGGTTATTTTGACATTTTTTTCATCAGATACTCTACTCACGTCAACAATACATGTGATTTGCCAGAAAAAAAATCCCCCAAACCAAGACACCATTGCAGATCCAATACACTTAAATATATCACTCTCATTGGAAGTGCTATCAGCATAGTCTTTGCAACTAGCCCAAAGCATATATTTAAGAAGTTTTTATAAATTTTTTGTGATGTTCATATGTTTAATTCTTATGCCAAACTGTTTTCTGATGAAGACAGCATTGTGCTTTATGCAAGAATGGAAACCTCAAAATAATCACCATAAAGCTTCTAAGACTTATGGGAGGATAAACTAGGATGGTCCACAGATAGAAGATGAAATCCACAATGTTGGAATTATAAATGTTTAGAGCGGCCCAGACTAGAAGACAAGCCCAAACCACCATTAGAAGAATGAAATACGATATGGTCCAAGATGTATCCTTAAAGTTTTGTCTCAACCCTCAGTCTTGAATTGTGAGGATTGATCTTCAGTTCAGTCCAGCCAGCAGAAATTGACTGTGCAATTTTCTGTTGTATTTATTGTACAGACTATGTACATTCTAGAAGGTTCCTTTAGTGCTACACTGTTGTACTTTTTGTCCCAGCAATTTGAGGGCGTGCAAATTCCACAAAGTCATCAATAAGAACAGGCCATGCGCCTGGAAAAAAAAAAAGAGGGAGTAGAAGGGAAAGAAGAAAAGCAGATATAAGACTAACATTTTAATATAATCCTAAATTTTTAAAAATACCTTTTCCATAATAAAGTATATCATTATAAATATTACCCCTATAAGACTTTCAAAATTCTAACTTTTTAGAGTTTCTACCTAAAATATTCCTTGTATTCTCTCTGCTGTATTATTGAACACTTGGTCATTGCTTGAATGATAATAAAATAACTCTTCTGGTAATCAATCAATAATATTATGGTTTCCTGGATGCCACTTAAGTAATTAGGTCAAAATCAGCAGCATAGGAATAGCCGTGAAATGATGGTGTGATGAAAACACAGTAGGGAGGAAACCAGCTTCCAGGCATTTTTGTAGCAATTGTACAAAGGAAATTAACAGCAAGTAGCAAACTATCCTATTTCATGAAAATAAATTACTTAAAAGATTTAAAATTGCATATATGCATTTTCAGTTTACTTTAGGAACCAACTGTCTATATATCCACATATCAACCTCCAGATAAGGAAGTTCTCCAGTCTTGTCTAAGGCCTAACAAAGCACAGATTATCAGTAATATATAGGATTAGACACTTCTCACCTTTTAGTGAAGACCATAAATGACAATGAAAAATAAGAGAAGAAAATAACATTTTCCCTGGGTAAACAGTCCAAGGACATTTTTACGAAGGCCAAAGTCACTGGAGACTTTTTGAAGAATAACTCTGTCTACTCAACAATCTCAAAAATGCATCTTGCTAATTCTCAAGGGGACTAGGTAAGTATGTATTAAGAAATCAATGCAAATCACCTCCAGTTCCAGAAAAACAAAAAGCACACATATCCTGGGTAGTGGCTGGGGGCACCACCTTTACTCACACATGAAGAAACATCAGAAAGGAATTCAATTAGTGAATATTTATTGCATGCCAATAATACTACAGTTAGGGAGCTAAAGTACATTTCAAATCAGACAGTCACTGAACTTCAGGAGTTTATAATCAAGTTCACAGACAAGACAAACAGATAACTATAAAAATATATAAGTATAAAAGTATATTAAGAAGACAGTTGGTTCCCAAAGTAAACAAAATTTAAAACATGGATGAAAATTACTTATGCCTTTCTGGAAGACAAGAATACTGAGTTGGTATTTAATGAAAGAGGACAATATACATAGGTAGAAAGGACAAAGGCATTTCATAAGAAGGAAACCCAACTCCAAGAAAAAAAGTAGTAGACAAGAAGTTCAAGAGTGTGTGATAAAAGAAAGAGGCAGGTAAAAAAAATGGTAGGGTGAAAATTTTCATTACCTTCTTCATCATAATTAGACATGTCATCTGCAATCATTGTACTGAAGTCTAAAAGAAGATTCCAAGTATCTTTTGGTATTGATCGTTTATGATGTTCCTATTATTTAAAAAAATAAGCAAAACACATTCAAATCACTAAAGAGTTTCAAGAAAACAGTCTGGATGATGCTAAATAGAAGAATGCAAAACAACTTGTGTAATTAAATTCTCGTAACCAAATTTCTCATTCTATGTCTATTATACGCTCTGAGATAAGTCAGTCATGCTTTAAGATGTTAATTTACCTTTCAACCAAGTCATATTGTAGAGAAAACACAGTGCTGCAAAAAACATGGACTTACCAACAAAAATGTATTCCATAAGTCTAAGAATTTAAATCTTCCATTAAGCACTAAATTCCAGTATGCAATGGCCATTTCTAGATCTGTAATATTAAAAATAAGTTATGTATTTCAAATGCCATGAATATATGTCCCTGAAAAAAAAAACAAAATGGTAAAACCAAAGATAGGCTTTAAAAAAAAAAAGCTTGCATCCTGAATACTTATGTATTAAAATTTTCCTATGATTTTGTCTAAGTTCTAAGGCTTGTATCTGGCTTCCTTCACCAATGAACAGCACCTTCAGGGCAAGAAGGATACCACTTACCTCAAAGGTGGTTTCTGAAGTTTAAATCATGCTTAACTAAGCTCATAAGTATTCGAACGTGAGCTAACAGTTCATGTACACCAGTGTTTCTCAACATCAGCACTTTTGAAATTTGGAGCCAGGTGATTGTTCGTTGCAGCGGCTATGCTGCGTTCTGTGGCTCCAGCAGCATCTCTCCTCTGCCCACAGGATTCCTGCAACAGCTCTTATCCAGCACCCATGCTGACAACCGAAAACATCCGCAGACAGGGCCCATGGTCGCCTGGGGAGCAGGGTTGCCCCCAGGGAGAACCACTGATGTACGCCTCTGGGCTGTAATGCAAAGGACTGCTGCCCACAATCCTAACCAATTTTAAACTCTAAGAGGTTGGCCGACTGATCCTGACCTCAAGACTGTTAAGAATATTGATTTTAAAATTAAAATTAATAATACTAAGATTTTTTTAAAGTTTGATATAAATGACTGTTTAACTGGGTTTGAGGCAGAGAGGGGTAAAGAAGCAATATTCCCACATGACAAAGTACTATACCTATCACATGACAGAGAGGAAAGAACTGTGATCTATTCCAAGGAGCTAAAGTAGTTAAGAAAGTTTCATGCTTTTATGCGTAAAGCGTAAATTTACATCTCCAGGAAAAATTACAAGTAATTAAGTAACTTAAAAACCCTTTTAGATATGCTCTCCAAAGCACTCCTGACAATCTGAAGAATCATGAGAGACTAGAAAAGACTACAGAAAAGCTCACATACTACCTCAAAGGAAAATTTATCAGCCATAAGGCAAAAAAAAATCCTCTTCACTGGCCCTTAACCTCTTCAAGTATAAGGACCACACATCCCCAAACTCACAGACTAAACCACACAGTAGACATGGAGATACTGCCAAAAGAACACTCTTCCTATGGTTCCATGTGCAAATGTACGTTTTTTAAATCCATTATTATAGCTTCCTTCAAACTCGGTGAAAGGTGCCTTTTTTCTCCTACCCAAGGAAAACCCCTAACACCACCTCTCTGGATCCAGGACCATCCTGCCTCCTCGGGGAACAGGCAGGTTTTCTTCTCTCTCTGTATCTTCAACTTTGCCCTGTCTTCCAGCTATTCCCCCTCCACAGAGAGGATCTTAGGTTATTGCTCAGCTTAAAAAAAATCTTTCTTGGATCTCTCATCCCCTTACTAGCTACTCTCTTACCTCTTCCCTTCACAGATGATAATTGAAACAATACATGGAGTCTTCTACTTTTATACATAATGTGCTCCTGAAAACATATCTGAAGTTAAATTCAGATCCCTGTGTTTTAAGAGACCTAGAATATGACACTAATTCCTAATCACAATACCTTGTTTATTTTGCAGGCTTTAAGGCTCTATACCCAACATCCCTACCAAGCTCTTAAATTTTGTTCTTTTCTTTATCAATTGAACATATTGTCTACCTTCAATATACGGTAAAGTTGCTGTTCAGAGCATGTGCAGTAAGACTTGCTGTTATTAGTATGCTTTTTTTCACTTCAAATGCATTAAATTTTTGAGAACTAAGCTTATTACTAGTGTTAGCATTTTTTTCTTTTCATTTTTATAAAATAAGGATGAGAAACAATAAACAATATCCAAAAAACTGAAAACCATGAGACACCTACAAACACCCATTTGTCATCTCACAAGAGTAAGAGTGTACATGTATGATACTTGAAAGTTCAGGTGATGAAAGAGAACCTTTTGCAATGTAAGTGTGTTGCCACATTTCCTTACCTCCCACACTCTCTTTAACTCTATAATCCAGTGCCCACCCCCACGGACTCACCCAACCAAAAGTGATCCCTGCAGGGCCACTCACTGGACCCTTCTGGTTGCCAAATACACACTTAAATAGCCTTTATTACTTAGCTCACTGCCATATTTGAGAGAACTGAGCACACCACACCTGGATGGAATGGGCACTTCTCATGGTTTTAACGATAGCACTCTATTTATTTTCCTGTCCTCTCTGGCCTTCTTATTCTCTTTTACTGGTTCCTCTTCCTCCACTCACCCATTAAATGTTGGTGTCCTGTAACACTGTATGTCAGCATTAACCACTTCTACTCCTGTCATATTTTTCAAACCTTTACTTTTTTTCATGTTTTATGCACTACCATCTCTTAACAACTCCTAAATTTGAAACTCTTCTATTTTCTAGGTTCATATATCTATGGGTATCTTCAAGTGGGCATCCATAAACAGCTCAAATTCAACAGGGCTCAGACTCGGCTCATTACCTTACCTTTATATTCCATCTTTCTCAAGGAATTCTCAAGGAATGCATCACCCTTCAGTGTTTCTCAATGAAACACGATTTCTCACTGTGAGGAACTGTCCTGTGCATCACAGGACATTTAGCACTCCCCCATTCCAATAGAAACACTGTCATGACAACCAAAAAACACCCCCACGTGTCCCCAACGGTACTCAGAATCACAGGGAAACTCCTTTCTTCCTCATCAAACACATCCAATCGAAGCTCTCTCATTTTGGCTTTTAAGTACCTTGTAAATCTCTCTTCTCCATCCCCACCGGCAGGGCCTATGCTAGGGTCCTCTCATGTCTGGCTAAATCACAGTGATGGTTTCATAACCAATCTCTAGTTCTGTCTCCACTGCTTTTACAGGACTACAATGCTTTCAGATGGACCTTTCAGGAATACAAATTTGGTGTCACTTCCATGTTACAATTCTTCAATGATTAAAACAACAAGATACCACTACACACCTTTTGGAATGGCCCAAATCCAAACACTGACAACACCAAATGCTGACGAAGATGTGAAGCAACAGGAACTCTCATTCATTGCTGGTGGAAATGCAAAATAGTACAGCCACTTTGGAAGACAGTTTGGCAGTTTCTTACAAAACTAAACATGCTCTTACATACAATAGCAATCACACTCCTTGGTATTTGCCCAAATGAACTGAAAACTTATGTCCACACAAGAGCCTACACACACATGTTTACAGCAGCTTTATTCTTAATTGTCAAAACTTGGTAGCAACCAAGATGTCCTTACGTAGGTGAACAGATATATAAACTGTGGTACATCCAGAGGAAGGAATATTATTCAGTGCTAAAACGAAATGAGCTATATCAACCCATGAAATGACATGGAGGAAAACAAATGCATATGAACATTACCAAGAAAATGAAGCCAATCTGAAAAGGCTACATACTGTATGATTCCAACTATACAACAGTCTAGAAAAGGCAAAATTATGGAGACAGTGAAAAGATCAGTGGTTGCCCGGGGTTAAGAGGGAGGAAAGGATGAATGGGCTGAGCACAGAGGGTTTTTAGGGCAGCGAAACTTCTCTGTATGATGCTATAATGATGGGGGTACATGTCACTCTACATTTGTCCAAATCCACAGAAATGACAACACCAAGAGTGAAGGCTATGGAAACATGAACTCTCAGTGATAATGATGTATCAGTGTAGGTACAACTGTAATAAACATGCCACTCTGGTGGGGGTATCGGCATGGGAGAAGTTGTTAATGTGTGTGGACAGAGAGCATATGGGAAATTTCTGTGCCTTCTGCTCAATTTTGTTATGGACCTAAAACAGCTCAAAATATGAAGTCTACTAAAAAACTTTTTTAACTCTGCCAATGATTTCCTATTGCTTTCAGATAAAATCTACCCTTGTAGTCAAATGAACTAACTTGCAGTTCCTCAAAGGTGCCATGTCTCTCACAACTGAGCAAATGAACTTGCTAATCTCTCCACATTAGAAATGGCTTTTTCTTCTTTTGGCCTTGAAAAAGTATATTCATTCCTCAAGGCTCAGAAATTATACATCTTTGTAAAGACTTTGCAAACTTCCCCAGACAGACTTAAGAGGCTTCTATTCCATACTCTCAGAATAAAGGGTCAATAAATGTTTTTGAATAAAAAAGGAATACTCAAATAGATAAGTTATAATTAAAAGCTGAAATGCATTAAAATTAAGCTGTACAGGGATAAAATGACAATTGCCACAAGCATAGGAAAAACTGCCCTTTAGACAGAAATGTCTGAGTGACAGAAAACAGCATGAGAAGTGGTTTAACAGAGTAGTTTAGCCTCTTAAATCCCAATTCTACCACCAGTTAAGTGATGTTGAGCTACTGAGTACATCTCTCTGTATTTCAGTAGAAAATACCAGTACCTATTCTCACAGGGTTTTTGTACAGATTAAACAAGTTAATACATATAAAACATTTATAACAGTGCCTGGTAAATAATATGAGTCCTTACTATTACTATGATTTATTTTTAATAATTTTTAAGATTATTACTAATAGATTCTGAAGCAGTACTGGAAAGAGCAAATTCAATGGTATACAAGAGGCAATATCAGCAATTAGAATAAGCAGAAGGAAAATACCGAGAAAAAGAAAAAAGCAAGCCCTAATTAACAGTACTGCCTAAAACTGAGATAGTTGTAGAATGAATTTCTTGAGCCCTTCTGAGTAAAATTAAAAATGCAAGCAGAGGTAATCCCAGTGTCATTCTTTCCAAGAGAATCAACAAGGGCCATGTGGGATTTCATAAAAGGTGGACTGACTGAGTGCCAAGTGAACAAGGAAAGGGACTGAGACTGGATCTGGACACTGTCCCTAAGTTAGGAAACAAAATGTTGCCAACTCACTAGGGAGGAGAGAATGGTGACTAAAAATCCTATTCATGTCTTAATTTGCTTAGAAATATCTAAGAGTTAGCACAACATAACTTAATACAAATAATACAGAATGTGGAGTTGAACATCTGAGGCTGAGTTCCGGTTCTACCAACTCTAGTTAGGTGGCCTTAACAACAAGTCAACCTCTCCAAACATGAGCTTCCTTATTTTTATGATGAAGAGAACAATAGGTTTTTTACTTAGCTCAAAGGGCTGTTACAAGAACAAAATGGGATAATTTAGGTGAAAGTATGCTTTAAGAACACTCTATAAAATTATTTCTGAGTTCTAAATCCTTAATTTTAATTTTTAAATCAACTGCATAGGTGTAAGATTCTAGCTGAATCACAGTTCACAAGAAAATAACCTACCGACTCTAGTCGAATACAAGTTCAAGATGGTCCTGAAAATGATAAGGCTGCTAAAGAACAACTATAATTTTCGACCAAATTAATAGAATGAACGGCCTCACTGAAAGCAAGGGGCCTATGGTGTTCTATATTAAACAGCCCCCTTCTGGTGTATTATGTTCAGTTTTAAGAGTTCTATTTTGAAAGAAACTGAGAAACTGGAAATGTGCCTTGGGGGGACAGTAACAGCAATAACAAAAGGTCTCCTCAGATGAAGAACAGTTAAAATAACTGGAATGCTGACCTGGAAAAAAAGGAGTAAGTGATAGTGATCTTTAAATGGTTAGACTTCTCTGTGCTGCAGCAGAAGACAAATGAGAGCAACAGTAGAAGTTACAAAGACAAAGATGTTAACTTAATAAGGATAGTGATAACATGTATAAGTATTCTGTGATGGAAACGGACTACTTCCTAAAAAAATGTGTGTCACCATCGAAAAGACAAACAACAACAAGTGTTGGCAGGGATGTGGAGAAAGGGGAACCCTCCTACACTGCTGGTGGGAATGTAAATTAGTACAATCATTGTGGAAAGCAGTATGGAGGTTCCTCAAAAAACTCAAAATAGAAATACCATTTGACCCAGGAATTCCACTCCTAGGAATTTACCCTAAGAATGCAGCAGCCCAGTTTGGAAAAGACATATGCACCCCTATGTTTATCACAGCACTATTTACAATAGCCAAGAAATGGAAGCAACCTAAGTGTCCATCAGTAGATCAATGGATAAAGAAGATGTGGTACATATACACAATGGAATATTATACAGCCATAAGAAGAAAACAAATCCTACCATTTGCAACAACATGGATGGAGCTAGAGGGTATTATGCTCAGTGAAATAAGCCAGGCAGAGAAAGACAAGTACCAAATGATTTCACTCATATGTGGAGTATAAGAACAAAGAAAAAACTGAAGGAAGAAAACAGCACCAGATTCACAGAACCCAAGAATGGACTAACAGTTACCAAAGGGAAAGGGACTGGGGAAGATGGGTGGGGAAGGGAAGGATAAGGGGGAAAAAGGGGCATTACGATTAGCACACATAATGTAGCCAGGGTGGGGGTCGGGTAGGGGGATACGGGGAAGGCAGTATAACACAGAGAAGACAAGTAGTGATTCTATAGCATCCTACTACGCTGATGGACAGTGACTGTAATGGGGTATGTGGTGGGGACTTGATAATAGGGGGAGTCTAGTAACCATAATGTTGCTCATGTGATTATATATTAATAATAGCAACAAAAAAAAATGTGTGTCCAATCCCCTCATGTTCAAAAGTAGAAACTAAATGAGCACCCAGCACGGATGTTTCTCTGGATAGGTTACATTGACAGATGGCTTACGAAATCCCTTTCAAACTTAAGATTGAGAAGATTATCAGAAATGGCAGGTAACTAAAGTAGATGGTGACAGAGGAAGCATAGTATCCTGGTGTCACAAGAAATAACATTATAGAACATGGGAAAATATGGAAAACGCCAGCTCCATTATGACTCACACAGCTATATATAAGCCACAGTGCTGTCACTGCACTCTGCCAATTTGCTTTGGGTCTCACCTCCTCTCCTATGATCTTCTAATTCCTCTCTGCCAAATATTGTAATTTAAGAGCCCTGTGAACCCTTAGTAAGGCTGTCAAGAAAACTGCTTTCTTTTTAATTAAGTTCTTTAAGCAAAGCATTAAAATTCCAGACACCCAACACCAATGCAAAACAAAAAGAGAAACTATGATTTGTCTTTTATTAAATAACTTTTTAAATTAAGACTTTTTTAGTTTCATAAAAAAATTAAACAGAAAGTACAATGAATTCCCACTGCCCACCCCCATTTCCCGTTTCCTCTATCTTTAACATCTCGCTTCAGTGTGGTATATCTCCTAGGACTGATGAGCTACAATATAGACGTATCATTCACTAAAGCCCGTATTTTGCAGTAGAGCTCACTCCATGTTGTACATTCTGTGGTTTTGGGTATTTTGTGAAACAATTTTTAAATTGTGGTTAAATGCACATGACAAAAATTTTCATCTTAACTACTTTTAAAGCACAGCTCAGTAGTGTAGGTACATTCACATTGTTGTGCAACTAATCTCTAGAACTCCTTCATCCTGCAAAATGGGAACTTCAAACCCATTAAGCAATGTTACATTTTTCTTAAGCTCAATACATAATAGAAAAAAATAACTTTTAAATCTAATTCTTCAGCATAATCTTTTTCTCAAATTTTCCTGTAATCTAAAAACTCTAATTTATCATATTAATACATCCAATAGCTATAAAAATTTAATTTTGATTTATTTTCACAAAGTATAATAAAAACTAACATTCAGTATCAAAACTACATGTTCACCCAAAAAAAAAACACTTATTTTGTACTCCAGTAAGGGGCAGGGATATAAGAATGAAACAGGTTGGTTCAGCAGCTTTAAATCAACATTTGATAATCACACTTTCTTTAATCTTATCAAAATATTGAGCTATATTTCTAAACACAACAAAAACAATTCATTTAGTGTATACATGTAAATTCAAATACTTTAATGGGTTTTTATTTGTGAGAAGAAAGAGGAAACCAGAAAAAATAGCCCAGTTAACTGGTGGCCACAGATACAAAATAGAGAACATAACCTTGGGTGTCAGCTTATTTTGCCTGCAAATTGAGTAATTTTCCTATAGGAACAAAACACAATCTAAATTAAAGAATCAGTTGGAAAGGAGGCTTCATTATATATAATTTGGCTTTACAGCTATTTTGTGGATCTAATCAGTTCGGTCATGTTCAGTCACTCTTTAGGCTGATTCTCTACTACAAGTGTACATATGCACATTGACCCCTTCCTCTCTAGCTTTCAGTCACTTTCTTGGTCTAATCCCTATTCACATAAACCTTTTCTCAATGCTTTTTTGCCCTCTAATCTAAAATGTAAAGGAGGATTAGTACAAGAGGGCTTATACTTAGCCTTTCCAACTACTGTATCTTCAAAATCAAAAACAAACTTGCTTCCATCATTGGTAAGTTATTTAACCTTCCTGTGCCTCAATTTCCTCACTACGAAACAGGGATAAAAAAAAGGACTAGCCCTCTATTACTATGTATCTGGCACATGGCAGATGGTGAATTACCAAATGAAAGAATGAGTAACTCATAAAGTTATTAAACTTAAATGAGACAATGTATGTTCTTAGTACATTGCCAGGCACAAGCTGAAAGCTCACATTAAATGGAGGTTACTGTTGTCATTAAAATCTTCGGTACATCGCCACTGCCCATAAATTTCCATTTGAACATTTCTGTCTTGTTTTCAAAAAGCAGCCTGTGGTTATTGAGCCTTATTGTGTCTCACCAATTTAATCTCCAAACAAGCATTCTCACTAAAATCAAATCAACATTCTCTCACTTCCGCAACGAAGTCAAGCTTATTTCTGAAGTTCCAGACTGTCATTCAAAACTATCAGCTTACTGGACACCTTTTATCTTCCCTTGACCAGCCAAATACCCAATCCTTTATTTTATGTCTCATAAAAGACATTTTAAGAGAATGTCTTAGAATGGCCCAAGAAGCATTTCCCAGCCATTCCTGCTTTTACTCATTTCTACTTTTATCTAAAAACCTCACATATTTACTACTTTGCATTATCTGCCATCTAATCTTTCTAAATAAGCTGTAAATTACACTGTAGCTTTTACTTCCATATCCCCTAGATTCCCCAAAGCAAATGTATGGATATTACATACAGTATCAATTGACTGATCTAAACTGTTGACAGTGGTTATTTCTGGATAAGATTATGAATGATAATCACCTTTTTATTCTTATAGCTTCCAAACAAATCATAACCAAAAATAGATTTATTTGACATTCTGTGACTCAGAAATTTTACAAGGCTATTTCAGCAGATCCATATAAAATAACTTATGATCCTAATATCCTGCAACACCTTCTGGAAAATAAACATGTATACGTATGTCAGTGGAATTTTAACAGTTTTTTTTTCTGTATTGTAATAAATGGTTCACATACAGTATCCAGGATAATTCTATTATTGAATGTCAACAGTATTTTCTGATTAACTAGAAATTGTTTTCCATTGTTTTGCAGTAACTGGTATTTTCATGAAGACTTTATGCTCAAAACATTTAATTTCTATTACAAAACAAAAGTAACACTTGTCAATGTATTTGAATATATTTGAAACACCAAATATAATTTTTGAAAATTCTTACCTAATCCTTTTTGTCCTGGATTCTTTGCAAAATTAAAAGTAAACTGGTAAAAATCCTTAAATCGTCCTGGTTCTTTCAATTCTTGTTCCATCTTGGGTATCTGGGCCTTTAGTTTTTCTATGCTGTCACATCTACATTATAAAATTAAGTTTATAAAAAATAAGTTTTTTCACTATAAATTAAGGACTTTATTCCTATGACAGCTTACATTTATTTCATAGAACTTTTTGAGATTAGATAGTTGAAAGATTTCATCTTTTTACATTACTTAACAAGTATGGGGTTAACTGGAGGAAGTTCTGGAGTAATTAAATGTTAGAAGTAATTACTGTTTTTAAAAGAAATGGGCTATTATTTTAAATTACATAATTCACTAGATTACTGATACATCCAAATTGTAGAAGTCAGCCATAGTGAATAGACAAGAATGTAATCAGCACAACATAAATCAGTTTAAACTGTAGTAGATACTCCTTATATGGTAACAAATCACTTGTCTAGCTTCCAAATTAACTGAAATAGTCTCTTGCCTAGGTGAGGAGGTATTTCTCTCGAAAACATACTACTTATTATATACAAAGTATAATGATAAATATCAGCTGAGCCCCCTACCATCTCCAACTGGAGTTATCTCAAATCAGTGTTAAACATTTTCTGTATCTGCAAAGCACTCAATTTCCAAGGAGTTGAAAGGGTCCAAGTACCAAGTACCAACTTACTTTCCACATAATAAATAGACTTAAGGTGGAAATATTCTATTCAGTACAGATTCCATTAACCAATCATCACACCTTTTTTTCTTCTAAACATTTTTGTTATTCTCCTTCTAAGTTCTTTATAATACCTTCCAGGTCATTAGTTTGTAAATTAAAATTTTTATTTGGAAGTTCATTACATTTTACATGAATTCAGTTTCAAATGACAAAAAGGAGTTCTTCTTATGCTACTTGACGTGAGCATTTAATAATGTAGATTACAGTCAAATCACTATGTTGTATACTTGGAACCAATATAATATTGTCTATCAACTATACTTCAATAAATATCTTTTGAGTTCTAATGAAACTTGTCTTAGCATAGAAAATTCCAGCAAGTTCAGAACAGGGCTGGCTTCAGATGTAGAACAGTGTCTAGGCCAGTTATTAATTTATTGCATTTAACCCCTCTCTTCTTTGTGACTATCTGTAGTGGACTACAGATTATGAGACTTGCTTGTTCTTGCCAGCTGGCTCACTGTTAAAAGGTTCTGCCAACAGAGGGTGATGAAGGCTGAAAGAGGAAGAAGGAACTTTTCCTATTACAGCTTTCCAGAAAGCGAGGGTTTCAGTGCGCTGGACGGCCCCAGCAGAGCTCACCATCACATTGCTCTGCATCAGGTAGCCTCTAGCCAGCTTCTTCTCCACAGTGGCAGGGAAGGCAGGCACGCTGGTGTGCTCCTGCAGCAGCCATGCCCTCTCCGCTGACGTCTCAATCTCAGCCTCATGGGGTATCTTTTAAGTATCTAGGTTCCTTCCTTGTTCATGTCTTTCAGCCTCAGAGGTGGTGGCAGCTTCTTGCAGCTGACACTTTTATTATACCTTACAGTATTCTTTTACCCCTTCTACACAATAAAACAATTTTTTAAAAACTTTCCCTGTTCAAATTACTGGTATGGTTTTTGTGTCTTGACAGAACCCGGACTGATTACCCTGCCCCTCAGGCTCAAGAATCAGAACATCTGGGTTCAAATTTTGGCTCTAATGGAACCTAACTATAATTTCTCTGTACCTCACTTTCCTCACCTCTTAAACAAGTGATATAAACACTACTTCTCTCACAAAGTTGTTGTGAAGAGGTTAGTAAAAGTACTTACCCAGCACAGTTCCTAAAATACAATCAATGTTCAACAAATGTTAGCTATTATTATTCAACACTCACCCACTAAAAACAGAAAGAGCAGCCAGTTACCTATCCACAGACTGAATATTTTTACAGCCTCATTAATATGGACAACCAGAGGCCTTAGATAAAATCTCTACCCATGACTCTCAATCTATTTAGTCCAAGACATGTAGCTAATCAGCTGTCAAGGTATAAATGGAACAAAAAGTCATTAGTAACTTTTAGTAGATTTTAAATTCTACACATTTCTTTATCAATTCAGAGTTCATAGCCTCACATTAGAAGTAACTTAAAACTTGTTCATTTCACTTATCCATGTTAAATATTAAAGCACAGTAATTTATTTTACTACTACTGAACTTCCCTTAGAAGCAAATAATAGAAGTATAACACAAATGGAATAGGCTGCACTAACTACACAGATAACTTGACAAAGCCAGAAAACTGTATAATATGGGAAGGAACTAGCATATTAGTCCATTTCCATATTTACAGAAGATTTGAGGGCTGGTAAAATTTTTAATTTACACTTAAAAATTCATAATTCAGTTCTACAGTAATTTTCATAGTAACATCCCTAATTTCCTGTGGTAATTATATACTCACCCTAATTCTGTCATGCCATCCATGAACTCCTGTTTAGAGAACTCACACTGTGTTGCTGCTCTGAATTTCCAGGCAATGATCAATACACTGATGCTGGCTGGGTCGAGTGCCAGGTCATCACAGAACTGCTGTATACCATCTATCCCAATTTTATTTTCATCTTGAGGATCTTTGAAAATAACAATGCAATATTAAATTAGTTCCATGCATTATATGCTATTCCTAAAACTAGAAAAGCTAATGCTTAATTACTTTACTCAAAAATTGTCTAACAGATATGTTTTCTTTATAATATGTAAAGCCACTTTGCCCCCAAAATAACATTCTTAAGATGAACAGGATATATATACAGATAGGCATTTGATTTTTAAGTGTCATTTATTCATGTGAAAAATGTCCCATACTCAAACACATTCAGAAAATCAGACATTCCTATATAGGGATAAAGGATTTTTATTGAACATATCCATATTTTAAGTAGACATTCTAAATTAACAGTATTACAGAAATTTTTTTTCTTAAAACCAAGTTCATTTTACCACAGCAATCACTCCTTAAAGAGAGTATCAGCCATAAATTTGCAATTCAATCCTAATCTCAACAATACAAATATCTGTTATTCAAATCAAAGAAAAAAATAGATCAATATTTACTTGTCAGATAGCAAAAATTTTAAGTAATGACAAACACAAGAAAGAAAGAGGCATTTGCACACCGCTGTCGAATGTCATTTGCTAACATCTCTAGGAATAAAAAAACATGCACATCCTTTGGCTTTTGGGCATGAGTTATACATAAAATATAATCCCATTTTTGGAAAAATTTTGAAATAGTAAACTCTGTATATATATTTCTGCATAAACACAGAAGACAAAGAAGGATCTATACCAGGTTTATTAAATATCGGTTCCATCAGGATAATAAACAAGGAAAAGAGGGAGAAGCCATTAACTGTTCCTTATCCATCTATTATATACTGGTTAGCTTTTAAAAAGCATATGTTACTTTATAGTTATTTGAAGGTTATTAAAATTATTATGCAGGTTTCCTTAAAATCAGTTCAGCTGAGTTTTATGAAAATGAGGGGGAAAACCCAGCCTCCCACCTCTCCAGCCCCCAAAATGGATCATAGGGAAGGAAAAGAAGCATAGTGGAAAGTGGGAGCAGATAAAGAGGCTAAGAAAACATTTTAGTGAGAAGAGGAAAATAATTTCTCTCAGATCTCTTGAAGTAATTCTAAGATTTACAGAGCTCTGTTGGACACAT